>JAODAL010056594.1:0-23193 GCA_025379985.1 Phyllomedusa bahiana | reverse complement strand
ATTCCCCCCCCGGTTCTGATTGGCTTCATCTGTGCACATGTCATGCAGGCTATGCCCTTCTTCCTCCCCGAGTGCTTTTCCCCATGTAGCGCCATGTGCTCGAGCCATTTTATCAATCAAAAGCAGACTTCGTTCACCCGAAGTACCCCAAACTTCGAATTCGTTCAGAACCGAAGTTTTCCTGAAATTCTAAACTAATTCCATTTCGTTAGAATCAATTCGCCCATCTCTAATTAGAACCAAAGTGTTGCAAAGAAGTTGCCTTAGGGCAGTGTTTCTCAACTCCAGTCCTCAGGACCCACCAACAGGTCATGTTTTCAGGATCTCCCACAGATTGCACTGACAATAATTAAATGACCTGTGCAGCATAGTTATATCACCTGTACAATGCAAAGGAAAGCCAGAAAACCTGACCTGTTGGTGGGTCTTGAGGAATGGAGTTTAGAAACACTGCCTTAGGGGAAGATGATAAATTAGCTACTCTTTCTGAAAGCAAGTAGAAATTTTTACCTTAATCTGGGTAGTTGAGTTCGAAAATCCCATCCATTTTGTTCTAGCAGCTATTGTGTATGAGATGTTGAATACATGATTCTACATTGTTCTTGTGATTAATTTGTTTATAAATATGTAGTGCAGATGAATAGAATTGAACTTGCTCATGCACATTCATGTTTTTGTTGGCATGTGTTCTTTAATTGCTTTAAAATGTATGTCTTTTCTGTTTCACATCAATTTCCAACATTTCTTTAGTACAATATTGAGTGACCACTATTTTCAACAGCATATATTTAGCAGATCTCTAAAACTAGAGCTGATAGGGGAAGATGGGTGCTATTTTTCAGAATCAGCAACCCAAACATACTCAAAATGGTTCCAACTTTTAAGGCACCAAAATGCGTGTCCCCTAGTGTAATTTTGTAAATTGCATAATTAGCACAGAGGTTTTTTTTTTCCAATCTTCTTTATTCATTTCATTAAGTTTATTAGGGCCAAAATAATCTCAATACATTTTAGGTTATGTTCACGCATCGTTTTTTAGATGCTTGTTTGTTTCCGTGTTTCAGACCCTAAACAGACATAAACACACATCTAACAATGTGCAGTGTGATTTACAATAGTTTCAATGTAAAACCCACATCAGCGTTCAGACGTTTGATCGCCGACGTGTGTTTTACATGCGTCTTTCTGATGCATCTATCAGATCCATTCAAAGAATTGACTTTCAATTCTTGATCTGTTTTACAAAGCAAACACCCTATTTAAAACGATCAGTGTGTTTCTGCTGCACAGAAAATCCATCCAAACATGCTCCACACTTTGGTTATGTCTTTGGATACGTTTTACGCAGCACACTTTTCAAAAACGGATTCAAAAACACTGTGTGAATATACCCTTATTCACTAATATTTTAAACTCTGTGTTTGTACATTATTGACAATATTATGTTTATAGCCGTAAGTGATGATGTTCCATTCAGAACACCATCCCTCACTACTACTTACTGTATACTGTAGAAGCGCCGGCCTCCTGACCAGAGGACATTCCCAGTAGTTAATTATCTTCTTCGAATTCGTCTAGTCAAGAGGCTGGCACTTCTTTGGTATAGCTGTCCACCACCCTCGCAAATGCAGTGTCAAACTACTTTGTTGTCAGGGACTGGTCAGGGACACACACACAGACAAGTGGGCCCTGACTCTGATCCCAGCCCCTGTCCCTGCCTTTTGGGGAACCCGACTCCTTAACAGGCCGGCCCCAACCAGAAGACTGAAAAGCTGCACTGTTATAAGTGTGACACCAGACGGGACAAAAAAGACCACCAAACAAAAGAGTAGTCGGGCCGGTCCAAAGTCAGCAACAGTTCGGGCAACAGGTACAGAGGCTTGAGACAAGAGGGTAAGGGGGGCAGTCCAAAGTCGGCAACAGTAGGGCAACGTGGTACAGAGACGTGAGATTGAGGGGGAAAACCAGGTCCAAAGCCAAAGGTCAGGAAGCATAGAACAAGGAAGCAAATACGGCGAACTACAGGGAAAAAACCTATAGCAGGCCAAGATAGAAGGAAGTGGTGGCTAAAAAATAGGGAAGGGGGGGAAAGAGAGCCGAGGTGATGGGAAGCAGAATCTGTCAATCACAGAGATTGAGATTAACCCAGAGAGTGCTGGAAAGTTCCTGGCCACGGGCGTTGGCCAGGATTCAATTAGAGTCCCAAAAAGGAAGACAGTGTTCACACAAGAAAAGTAAGGCCGCAGTTATGGTCGCAGCGGCCTTCCGCCGACGACCAGAGCCAGATGACACGAACGTGACAGTACCCCCCCTTTTATAGGGGCCCCACCGACCCTCCTTAGGTCCCCCTGGTTTAGAGGGTTAGCTTGTGGGAACTTTTCCACAAGTCGGGGGCGTGCAAGTCCCTAGCTGTCACCAATACCCCGCTCCCCCTGGCCCATACCCTTTCCAGTGAACTAGGTTTTGGAAAAGCGTTCTGGACTCTGCGGGAATCAATTATACGCTCAATTTCATTTTCCTAACTCCCCTTGTAATAACCACAGGGCGAGGAGGGTGGACGACCGATTCACAGCAGAAATGTACCTTTTAAGTAAAGATTTGTGAAACACAGGATGAATGCGGAGGGAAATTCGGAAGGCGTAATCTAAAAGATACCCGGGTTAACAATTTCAGAGATAAAAAAAGGGGACCAAAAAAACCGAGGCGCGAACTTAGTAGACGGGACCCGAAGGCGTTAGATTTTTTGTCGAGAGCCACACCTTGTCACCGACAGCATATTCAGGTCCGGTCGACGTTTTCTATTATTTATATTTAATTTGTTGTTGTTGGGCTTTTTCTAGAGTCTCCGCGACTCCTAGCCCAGACTGTGCACAGCCCGCTTGATGGCGGTTTTTATGGAAGAGAACTTTAGATTCGCAACCTGTTGCGGCGAGTAACCTGGGGTGAAAGCCGTAATTACAGTAAAACGGAGAAAACCCGGGTTTTGGGGAATTCTCGTGATTGTTAAGAGCAAACTCGGCCTTTAGGCAAAAACTCACTCCACTTCTCCTGACACTCCGAAACATAACATCTAAGATATTGTTCTAGTGACTGATTAAGTCTTTCAGTCTCCCCCATTAGCTCGGGGTGGAAGGCAGAGGAGAAGGACAAAGAGATGCCTAATTTACCACAAAACACCCTCCAGAACCTTGACACAAACTGTACCCCTCTAACAGACCAATATGGAAGAATCCCAAAAGTCTCAGAAATATGACGAACAATAAATCGCGAGGGTTTTGGCTGATGGTAATTTCTTTAGAGCAAAAAAGATGACACATTTTAAAAAAACCCGGGCCCACCACCACCACCAATTCCCCGACTTAACCCTTAGAAAGGGGAAGGGTGGGTAATTTAAAATCCATAGTTTATGTGGGACCAGGGACTTTTGGGCAACGGCAGAGGTTTCAATAATCCTTCAGGAAGTTGCCGTGGTACCTTAGCCCTGGCACAAGTCTCACAAGCAGTAACAAATTCCCTGACATCACGCTCCCACGAGGGCCACCAAAAAGGTACGAGACAGGAGGTATCCCGTTGCCCGATGCCAGGATGCCCAGACAGAGCTGAGGAGTGGACCTCCTCCAAGTTTTTCAAACAGAGATGACATGGAACAAATAGTTTTCCGGGGGGGATACTGGAGGTCCAAGCCTTGAGAGTTCGCAATCGTGGAGACAAAGTCAGTGGTAAGGTAGCAACAACCAATCCGAGCGAGGATATTTTCGGGTTCCTCCTCCGAGATGTCACTTATACCAAAGCTTCGGGACAAGGCGTCAGCCTTAACATTTTTTGCCCCTGGACGATAGGTCACCACAAAATTGAACCTAGTAAAAAACAGAGCCCATCGTGCTTTGCGGGAGTTCAACCGTTTAGCATTATCAAGATACAACAGATTTTTATGGTCAGTAAGAACAGTCACCCAATGTCTGGCCCCCTCCAGAAGGTGCCTCCACTCTTCAAAAGCCCATTTTATGGCTACATTTTCCCGGTTACCAATATCGTAGTTGACCTCCGCGTGGGGGAAATTTTTGGAGAAGAAGGCAATGGGCCGAAGATTAGTATAAGGTTCAGTTCCCTGGACAGGACGGCTCCCACCCCTTTTTCAGATGCGTCCACCTCTACGACAAAAGGTTGTTCAGGATCTGGGTGGACCAAGACAGGTGCAGAAGTGAAACATTTTTAAAGGGTAGAGAATGCCTGTTCGGCCTCAGGTGTCCCGGAGGTGGGGTCCGCCCCTTTCTTAGTAAGGTCAGTTTAGGGGGTTTTAAAAATCAAGGAGAAATTCTTGATAAATTTGCGATAGTAATTAGCAAAAACCCAAAAAAAGTCGGATCCCTTCGGGGAGTAGGTCCCCACCCACTTTTGTGATGGCCCAAAAACCTTTTGTGGGTCCATACTTATAGCACTAGGGCTAAGTATGTACCCCAAGAACCCTATCTCCTGGACTCTGAACAACATTTAGACAGTTTTTGGCGCATAATTGATTCTGACATAAAACCCGGAAGAGGACCTCTCTTACATGATTCCGATGAGTATCATAATCCGGGGAAAAGATGAGGATGTCCATCTAAGTACACAATAACAAAAACGACCCAGAAAGGGCTCTAAAGATTCATTAACAAATCGTTGGAAGACGGCTGGGGCATTACAAAAAACCAAACGGCAAAGACAGGTATTCGAAGTGCCCCTCAGGTGTATTAAATGGCCGTTTTCCATTAGTCCCCCTTCCCTGATCCGGATTCGTTGTATGCCCCACCGCAATTTAATTTTGGGAAAACCATTTGGGCACCGACCACCGGCTAAAAAGATCCGGGATCAGGAAGTGGATTGCTGGTCTTTTATAGTGATCTTATTGAGCTCCCCGTAGTCAATACAGGGACGGAGGCCTCCATCTTTTTTCTCGACAAAGAAAAAACCAGCACCCCCCCGGCGAGGTGGATGGTCGTATGTGACCTTTTTCCAGGCATTCCTTGATATATGACGCATAATTTCCTTCGGGGTAGATAAGGTTTAAAATACGACCCTTAGGCAGCTTGGCCCCGGAACCAGGGTTTTTAGCGCAATCATATTGGCCGATGCGGCAGGGTGGTGTCCGCAACGGACTCATCAAGGACCTCTTCAAATCAGAGACAAATCGGGGCATAGTTAATCACATTTATAAAACACACCAAGGACTGTACAGTCTTCAAATGAGGGCCACATGACTTCCCCCATTTAACCAACTCAGCAGTCCTCCAGTCAAGCACCGGATTATGAAGGCGTAACCAAAGGTAAGCCCAAAATAATGTCAGTATAAGTTTCTCCATTACAAAAAAAAACAATTGTTCGAATGCCAAGGCACCCAACATTCAACGTAATTTCAGTGGTGCGGTATTCTATTTCTTCCCTCCACTAAGGGGTAGAGTCAGCACCTGAAACCGAAAAGGGAGAACATAACGGGGTTAGCTCTACCCCTAAGGCTTGGGCCACAAGTCATACAATGAAACTAACAGCTGCTCCTGGAAAACGATCATAGCTTACACACAAAACTCTTGGCCCCGGAAATTAAGGTTACCGGCAAAGAAATTTGTTATCCCAATTTAAGGGTACCTGTACGCCTGAGTTATCCTTCTTGCTGTCCTTCAGGCATTTGCCGATCTCCCACGGTGACTTAGGCCGGTGTCGGCAGCTCCTCAAAGGGCATGGCCGGGACTCCCCACAGTAGAAACACAAGGCATTTGTCCGCTCGATGTTTACTCCTGAAAGCCGCCGACGCGGAGCCCAACACCCTGGGTTTTCCCCTCCCGAGCCCGCAGCAGAGATGGTGAAAAGAGTGGAAGAGGAGTTTTAGCAGACATAGTGGAGAAAGAATTAACAGGAGACTTCGATCCCAACTTTCCAGAAAAACCCCCCCTCTTTTCCTTGCGTCTTTCTCTCAACCTTCTTTTCGATAGATACAGCTTAAGGTCATAAAATCCCCTAAGGTCTCTGGAGTAGGATGACTGACCATCGCATCCTTCACAGCTTCAGAAAAGTCCCTGTCTGAAGAGGGTTTTTCTCAGAGGGTGATCAGGCCACCCAATTGCCGAGCTCCATTGGCGGAATTCAGAGCAGTACTCCTCACAGTGCGAAAGACCCTGCTGGATGGATAAGAGATTAGTTTTTCCCCCAACCTGCCCGTTAGGGTCATCATAAATATGGCCCAATTGTAAGAAAAAATTTGTCCACCGATCTCCACTCAGGGGGCCCCAGGAGGCATGCTCAATGCCCAATCCCTGAGGTGGACCCTGGAGGAGGGGCACCCCATGGCAACTTTCTCAGCCCTGAGGAAAAATGGTTGAAACCGAAAAAATAGGCGACAGGATTCCCTGAAGGTCTGAAACTTATCAGGGTTTCCATCGAAACAGTCAGGAAGTTCGTAGGTTTGGTTTGGTGTACCCCCTTTTACCCACAAACCCGGGAAAGGGACGGATACTAACGGGACGACTGGATCAGGAGGCGGAGTAGACATGGCATCCAGCGGAGTTGAGATCTGGGACATAAGGCCCGCCATGCCTGGAAATTGCGTGGTTAACTCATCCAGACGGTCCGAGACCGACAATCGGTACTCAACTGAACCGCAGGTGAGAAGGTTTTGAGTATGGGCCCTGCTATAATGTTTAGTGACTGTCAGGGACACACACCAAAAGACAAGTGGGCCCTGACTCTGATCCCAGCCCCGTCCCCTGCCTTTTGGGAACCCGACTCCTTAACAGGCCGCCCCAACCAGAAGACTGATAGCTGCACTGTTTATAAGTGTGACACAGACGGGACAAAACAGACACCAAAACAAAAGAAATAGTCAGGCGGTCCAAATCAGCAACAGTTCCGGGGAACGAGGTACAGAGGCGTGAGACAAGGGGTAACCGGGGCAGTCCAAAGTCGGCAACAGTACGGGCAACGTTGTACAGAGACGTGAGATAGAGGGGGAAAAACCAGGGTCCAAGCCAAAGGTCAGGAGAGCATAAAAACAAGGAAGCAAATATGACGAACTACAGGGAAAAAACTATAGCAGGCCAAGAAAGAAGGAAGTGGGGGCCCTAAAAAAAGGGGAAAGGGGGGAAAGGAAAGACCCCGAGGTGTTTGGAAGCGGGAAATTGCCCAATTTCACAGAGAGTGGGGGAATTAAACCCAGGGGGAGTGTGGAAATTTTCCTGGCCAGGGCTTTGGGGCCAGGATTCAAAAAGGCCCCCAGAAGGAGCCATTTGTTAAACACAAAAAAAAAGTAAGGCCGCTTTTTTTGGGGTGGGAGCGGCCTTCGCCGAAAGACCAGAGGACAAAATGGACAACGTGAAAATTTTTTATAGCGAAACCCTTTTTCGATAGGGGGGGTGGGTGGGCACCCGGGAAATTATGGGATGCACTAGCTAGCAGTTAGTTACCCAAAACAAACCCAGCCGTTAAACATCCGCTTTAAGGAAAGCCAACCCCCCTTTTTTCCCCTCCATTTGGGGGGGGAAAACATTGGGAAACCTATTTTTAAAGTGTTTTGGGTTCCTATTTACGGGGCTTTCCCCGCAAGTCCGGGATCCAGCGTTTTCTATATTGTATTTTTTATAGAAAAGGGATGGTGAAGGGAAAATTCATCACTTACGGAAACAAAAGATAATGCTGAAAAAACAAATTGTAAAAAACCCCCGATTTTTAAAAAAACCTAAAAATTTAACATAAAGTATAAAAAGGTTTGGTTTTTTGTGGGGAAATTAAGTGTTTTTAAAAAAATTTTACAACCTTTTTTAAAGAAATATTTTTTTACCTTAGCCCCCTACTATAATTAGCATCAACCATTTAGGTCATAACTCTTTATACTTTTTACTTAACAATACTTTTTTTTGAAAAGGGCCCCACATAAAATTTACGGTTTTAAAGCAGGGTTTAACTTAAACCGGTGGGGGGCCCCCACGGGGGATTTGTGTTTTATTTTCCCCAAAAACAAAGTCTTTAAAAAAAGAATTTAAAAAAGTTGAAAAAAATTTTTTTTGGCTGAAATTTTTAAAATGCTACAAAAAATCGGGTAAAGGGTTTTTTTGCCTCATTTTTATTTCAGGTTTTAAAATTTGGGTTTTAAAACCCTCCCAAAGCAAAAAATGGGAAATCAACCAATGATCAAAGTAAGTTGAGCGATTGCTTTGGCTATCAGAAATTTTGGGGGATGGGAAGTCGTTTGGGTGGGCCGCTATCGAAAAGGGTTTTTTTTTCGATAGTGAGCTTTCAAATTATGAGCGTTTACCTTTTAAAGTCTAGGGGAAGAAACCCAAACACCTTAAATTTATTACCCCCAAACAAGGCGGAAAGAAGCTAAAAATTAACATCCAAAACAGTCAAATGGTTACGTCTCATTTTAGGCCAACACATTTAAATTTTTAATAAAAGTCACAGAAAAAAAAGTAAACAGATTTTTTCCTTTTTCCCCCTGCCCCTTGTACCACGCCGACCCTAAAACCCTCATCCCCCCACAAATTTAAAAGTGCCAAAAAGGCCCAATATGTTTTTGAAACCTAAAATGTTATTTTAACTGGACATTGAATATCCCTTCCTGGAACGCGCTAAACCCAAAAACCTGCAGCCCCCAAGTTTTAAAAAAAGTGCCGAAAAAAGGAGCCTTTCAACCACCTTTTTAGTTTCACGACATTGACTTTTCCCTTTGGCCCCTGAGGACCCATTTATGCCCAAATTAAACCTGTCTGCCCCCCAAAATTAAAAAATTTCCCGGAAAAAGGGAAATCTTTTATGTTGTATCTTTTTATTTTTTCCCGTATAAATACAGGGTATTTTTTGCACCTTTTCAATTCCCCGTGGTTGACTATAAAAATTGGTTTTAAGTTTTTTACTTGGATGTTTTGCCCAAGAAAAAAGGGCTGGGTGCGAAAAAAGAAAAAAAAACCGTATTTTTATTTTTTGTATAAAACACGGTTATTTTTTGAAACCTTTAAATTTCCCCCCCTGGGGGAATAAAATTGCGTTTAAGATTTACGTAAAAGCTGCGTCAATAAAAAATTGTTTGGGTGTGAAAAAGTAAAAAAACACTAACTTTTTTATGTTTTTTATAAAAAATTTGGGAAAATTTTTTTTCCCCTTTCAATTCCCCCTGTGGTGAATATAGAATTCCCCTTTTTTTTAAAAGTTTTTACGTAATCCGGTCAAATTTAAACCCTTTGTGGGGGGCCCCAAAAGTAAAAAAAAACACTTTAACGGGAAAAGTTTTCCGTCCCAAAAACCGTATTTTTGGCAAAAAAAAACCCTTTGTGCTGACTACAAAAAGCTGGATTGAAAATTTAAAATGCAAGGTGGAAAATTTTCAATTTTTCCCACAGGGAAATTTGGGTAAATTGAATATAAAAACCCCTATCTAAATGTAAACTGAAAATAAAAGGGGAGTTTTGCGCAAACCAAAGAGACCTGCATTTTACTAGAAAAATGATGTGTACCAATATAAGTTCAGGTTCCCAAAATACCCGGGAAAATATTTTAAAATTGCAAACGGGTTTTAATAATAAAGATTTTTCCCACTAAAATTCACACTAAGTTTGGGGGAACTTTATCCGGGTTGTTCTTTATAGATAGAGCTTGTCTGTTGTTCGCCCGTGGGGGGCCCCCCCCGCTCCCACCGCCGTGAATTTACAGCGGTAGATGGCTGCTTTAAAAAATTCTCTACCTAACTACAAAAAATCTTCAAATCTCTAATCTAACTAAATGGAAAGGATCACAGCTAATAGTAGAGGTTTCTCTTTTGCAGAAATAGACTAATTTCGCTGAGCTGTTTGGCCACAGGCAGAGCGCAGGTACTTTTCCCTATGAAAACCTAGAGACACTGATCTGAAACGGGAAACCCGCTGTTCTATGTAAAACGAGGTCATTTGATTTTTCCAGCCAATCGCAACCATACACATCCCAGTCATGACGTCGCACACACATCTCACCCTGCTCTATTCTGTAATCTGATTTGCTGGCCGCCAAAATTACAGGAAGCGCCGAAAAAGGCGCGATCTTAATAGATGATGCACAGATTTTAACCTTAATTATCGCATGATCTGGAAATTTCGATCACCATAAAAACCTTGCCGATTTCAACTTTGTCGATAAAAATCGCTCAACACTAATCAAGAGAATTATGAGAACAAGAAAGATAACTATAATCAGGCAGTAAGCATCAATGGGTAGATTTGGCCATCTATATATGACTATGTAGGAGTTGGGAACCCAAGAGCCCCATGATCAGTATTGTAAAAAGGTTAGGGCTTTTACTGTGCAAATCATTGTTTATCTAGGCTGTGCTAGTTTAGCCCCATACAAGTGAACTTGCATGTAAATTAAATGTAGCAAAGCTTAACTTATATTCAACACACAATCTGTGCACAAAACGTTATCTCACCTTTTCCAAAGCCTTTCAATGGATTTTGAGATATCTCACTGGTATGCATGCCATATAATATTTGCTATACCCCTATATACTGTAAGCTATAACATCTGTAAATGTTGAATTAAAATACCAGGAAACACTATATAATGTGACATGAAAATTTTATTTTGTCAAAGCGAATAATGGAGCAATTAATTGACTCAAAAATGTCATGTATAATTGTGCAATCAATATCTAAGTTCACTGGAAAAAGCATTTCTAATCAAGATCCATTATTATGTTCATGATAATTTGAGTCAGACAACCACAACGCATTGTACAAATCTAATCATTATGATTGTAAACATGTTATGATGTCTTTTTGAGTCACCATTACATTTTGAAATATGAATTAAACATAGCATTTCACAGCAGCAAAATAGAGCCACTACTGGCTACTTGGCATAATAAAAATTATTTTAAAAGCCATATATTTAAATATGTCAGGTGGTGCCTGTCAAGGATAAGTTTTCATTTATTGTATACTTTTCATTAAAAAATGTATTAATTAAATGGTCACTAAGCTTTCAATAAGCTTATCAAGATAAGCTAAAGAAGCACCAAACTGGCTATAGAAGAAGCACTATACTGGCCAATATATAACCTGTATATAGCAGTTTTGACCTCTGAAGGTTCTATCTCTAATTTTAAGCTGTTCCTGAGCTAATAGGTGAAGACTAGCTGCTATGATGCCTTCCATACATTGCGCACACACAGATGTGGTGGTCCTGCTCTCCTATCTTTCTGTAGCACACCCTAAGAAACAGTAATTTTTAGAGAATTTTGGCAGAAATGTATTCTAGGTAGAAAATCCAAGAAGCAGGGGTGGAACTACCACCATAGCAGCTGTAGTGGCTGCTATGACTCTTGTAGTGATAAGGGAGATCAGTCCAACAGTACATACCCATTTTAAATAACCTTGTAGGCCGCAGGCTTCATTAGGACCACAGCCTAAAAGATGTCAGGCAGCATAATGAGAACACAGCATCAAACCGCCTGTGCCAGGCATCACTGGTTCTCAGGGCAGTGGGGAGAGCTATTTTTTTCAGATTATTTAACTAAAAGGGGCACTATTAACCCTTTAAGGCACCCTGACGTTCCTGTACGTCATGGTTCACTGCCTGTTAATGCACCAAGACGTCCAGGAACGTCATGAAAGCTTTCTGTCTCCCTGTGCAGAGATAAGGTGAAAGCTCTATGCTAATTGCTGTTTCTGACAGCTAATTAGCACTGCTACACAGCAGGTGATCATCCCGTGCCGAGGATCGCTGGGATTGGTCAGTCAGTCTGCTGACTCAAAATTACAGCTGATCCAAGTCCCAGGTTCTGTTCTGTGAGAGAAGAGTGAGAGATCGTATTTTTTGTGCTGTGTCCAAGTGCCCTGTTCTCTGCGGGTCTGGGCTGTCCCCAGCTTGAAATACTTTATTAACCCCCCCCACTGGGCCCAATCACTTCACTGCCCCTTTATCTATTTGTGGGAGCTGCTGATCAGACATTTTGCCATTTTCAATTTCCAGCAATTTTCTGCTAGTGATCTTTCACTGCTCAACAGTGAAAAACACAAAACCCCTTTATTGCCAATCCCTTTTCCCCCACCATATTTTTATAGCTGTTGATCAGTTAAAAAGACAGTTTGTTAATTCTTTTCCCCACACTGTCACTGCCCATCCACTCCCCCAAAAAAAGCCGGAAAATATTTTAAAACAAGAAGGTGCTTTTTTAAATTCTGGGGCCCTTTGGGGAAAGGTCAAAAAGCGCATAGGGCCAAAAAGGGGGATATTTCTAAAAATGTAATAACAAATATTTTTGAGTTGGATTTCTTGGTAAAAAATTACGGGGTTTCCCGAATAATGAACAAAAAAAACGGAAAAACTGCAAAAAAAAATTAAAAATTTTTACATTTCACCTTCGCTTTTTTTTTTAATTTCTGCAAAAACCAAGGGGTTTTAATAAACTTCCAAAATGTTTTTTTTGACTATGTTAAGGGGTGTAGTTTCTGAAATGGAGTCATTAGGGGATTTTCAATATACACCCCCTCAAAAACCACATCAAAGTGCCGGTTCCCAAAAAAATCTGTCGCAAATTTCTGAAAATTTTTAAAATTTGCTACTAATTTAAAAAAGCCCCCAATTTCTTAAAAAAAATAATAGGTGTTTAAAAAAACTACAACACAAAGTATACATATGGAAATTTTTCACTACTTTACTTTTTTGGTGTGACATGTGTTTGCACACGAAATTTTTAAACTTAAAAAATGGCAAATTTTTCCAATTTTTAAAAACATTTCGATTTTTTTTCACCCCTAAAAAAGGATTTTATACCCCAAAATTAATTGCTAAATTAATGCCAATTTTTCCGAGAAAACAGTCCAAAATCACAGGGATGGGTAAAAGTATTAAAAGTTATTTACAATAAAGGGGCACATGCGATTTAAAAAAGGTTGGTCCTTTAACCCAAAACGGCTTAGACCTTAAAGGGAAAGAACATACAACATCCTCAACAAATTTCCGGGGGGAACTTTACCTGCCTTCCTATCTACCTGGGGACTTGCTTACATACCTACCTACCTACTTACCAAACCCCTTTGCCTTTCTAATACCTGGGGGCCCTTGCAGGGTTTACTTTCCCCACCATCTAGGAACCTCCACCTACCGTACTTACGTATACCTACGTAACCAATGTAAATTTACCCCTAGCAGGGTTAAACCGGGGGTACAGGGAAGTCACAACAAAGAAAAAGATCCCAAAACCCGTTCAACAACAATTTGATTTACTGAACTTTTGAAAATGTATAATGAAAAATTTCCCCCCCAAACACTTTGTTTACAGTGGGGGCCAAAATTTATTGGGAACCCCTGAAATTTCTGCCAGATAATACCCAGTTTCCCCCTGAAAATGATTGAAAACAAAAAATTCTTTGGTTATTATTTTTTCTTTTTAATTTGGGTCTTCAAGGGGAAAACCACAAAAAGAATTGTCAAAAAGCCAAATTGGATAAAATTTCCCACCCCAAAAATTAAAAAGGGGGTTTGGGGGACAAAAGTTTTTGGGCACTTTTTAAAAAATTATGTGATCCCTTCTCAAATTTTGGGTGTAATGAAAAACACCTGAAAACTTTCCCTGTGGAAAACCTAAGGGGGTGTTGGCAATAGCAAAAATCACATTTGGGCAGCCATTGGGGACTAAAATAAAAGTTGACTCAACCCCCTGTCCTGTGTCCTTTTGTGTGCCACTTTTAGCTTGGAGAAAAAAAAGAAACCAAAGAACGGTCTGAGGACTTGAGAACCCAAATTTTTTGGGAAGCATAACCCAATTTCTCAAGGCTACAAGCCCCATCTTAAAAGCCCCAAAAATTTTTCCTGTGTCTACCGGGCGGGGTCATCAAAATTTTTAAACCCCAGGGCACTGGGGGGGGCCAAACCCCTCTCTAAAGGGGAGAAAAAAAAAAAATTATGAGAGATTTAAACGCAAAAATTTGTGCAGATAGAAAGAAAAAAAAAGTTTCCACTAACTTTCCAAAAACAAGTTTAAAAGCTCCCCTTGCAGCCCAGGGTACAACATTTAAAAAGCGTACTATCCGTGGGGCTCTGAAGGGAAAAGGGGTTGAAAATGGTGGGGATCCCCCAAAAAGCCCCCACTTTTTTCCCCCGGGGGCCCAAAAAAAAAAGCCGGGCCTGATTTTTCCCAAAAACTTACCGAGAAACCCTTTTTAAAAACGTTTTTGGGAAGAATGTTCTTGGGTCAGTTGAAACAAAAGTAGAGTTTTTTGGGGAAAAGGGCCAATCAACAAAGATTTTACAGGAAAAAAAAAAAGGACATTCAAAAAAAAAGGAACCCGGGGCCCTACGGGTCCAGGGCGGGGGTTTTTCCCTTATTTTTTGGGGGTCTTTGCTGCCCTGAAAATGGGTTTTGCTTGACCGGGGTTCTGGCTTTATGAAGTCTGAAGACCCCAAAAAACAAATTTTTGCATAATGTGGGGGCCCCAGGGGGAAAAAAGTTGCGTTTTTCCCTCAAAGGCCCAAGGGCCCTTCCCAAAGGGGGACAATGACCCAAAAACACTAAAAAAAAGCACTAGAAAAGGGTTTTTAGAGTAGGTTGAAGAAATTTAAACGGGGACCATCGACATCGGTCGATGGTCGATAGCCCGGACCATCATCGACAAGAAAATTCGATAGTGAGCAGTCTTTTAAAGACCCATGACCTTTTAAAGTCTATGGGAGGAAAAACCCCCTTAAATTTTCTTACACCCAAACGGGTGGAGAAGCGGGAAATTTTAAATCCAAAAAGCCCCAAAGGGATTGTGCTACATCTTGGGCCCAACAAAAATTAGGTTTATTAACCATAAAAAAAAAAATTTCACAGACCATTCACTACCCCTTTGCCCTTGACCACGCATGGGGCCTTTAAAACCGGGGCATGACCCACAAATTAAAAGGGGTCCCAGAAGGCAGTTTTATTTAAACCCCTTCCCTTTTTTATTTTAAAACGGGCCCCTTTGAATATCCCTGTCCGGAAACCGGCTTTACCCCCCAAAATTTTGCATGACCCCAACATTTAAAAAGTCCCGGGGAAAAAGGGAAAATTTTAACCCCACCATTTTAGTTGAACGGACAAAGCTACCCCTGCCCTTTGGGCCCCCCGCATGAGCCCCAAACCTGCATGACCCCCATTTTTAAAAAAAGTCCCAAAAAAAGGAGTCCGAAAAGCCCTTAAATTTTCATCATCAAAAGGGACTTGGTCGTCCTACATCGGGCACCCCGGAAGTTGGGGGGCTAAAAAGAAAGGGAGGGTTTGCAAAGTTTTTCCCGACCCCCCGGGGATTTTTTCCGATTGCCGGCTTCCTTCCCTCCTTGATGGAACATAACGGGGCCTTTAGGCAAAAAAAATCATCCTTTTTGGCCTTGATCTTTTAACATCCCTTCCGCCCCCCAACCGCTTTTTTGCATAAAAGGGGTTTTTTTCAAAAAAAGGGGTTTATCCACGTGGGGGGAAAACAAAGGGTTTGGGACTTTTTTTGGGTTTTGTTCTTTGTTGGAGGGATCCCGGGTGATGGATGAAATTTGGGGCCGTACGGGGGAGGACGAGGGAGGTAAAAATGCGGAAATCCCGGGTTTGCTTTAAAACCACTAAAGGACAGATTGGCGACGCGTTCGTTTTTAATTTCACCCCCCTGCCCCAGCGATAAACGGGGCCTTTAGGGTTTCCGGGAAAAAGCAAACCGCTGGCATGCGTGTTGTCCCCCAGACGGAAAGGGGGAAAACCTTCTCTTCATAGTTTTCTACCCCCTTTCCTACCCCCCTTTTTGGGCTCGTTTAACCCCCCCTAAATTTCCTCCTTGTTCAGAAAAAAAAAAATTTTGAGAAGGTAGGGAAGAGTTTTTGGAAAGTCCCCTTTTTAAAAAAAGGACGGAAAAATAAACAGCTATTCTAAAAATCCCTCAAATCAAAAAAAAAAATTGCTGGATTCAAATTTAACTGCAAAGTAGATCTACCCAAAAAAAACGGGCCCTCCCCCCAAAAGGGTGAAAAAAAAACGTTCTGAAATGAAATTGGGTAATAAAAGGGTATTTTGGGCACCTATAAATTTAAACCTTTTGGTTGACAAAAAAATTGCTTATTAAAAATTTAACTGCAAAGTAGATCTAAAAAAACAAAGGGCCTCCCCAAAAAGTAAAAAAAAACATGAAAGTAAAAATTTATTCGGAAAAAAAAAAGGATTTTTAGCCCCTATAAATTTTCACCTGTTTTGACTAAAAAAATTGCGGTTTAAAAATTTTAAATTTGAAAAATAGTTTCTATAAAACAAAGCTGGGCCTGCCCCAAAAGGGGAAAAAATATTATCGAAATGAAATTCGGATAATAAAAGGGGTTTTTTTTTGGCCCCTTTTCAATTCCCCCTGTGGTGACTAAAAAATTGCTGTATTAAATTTTAAGTGCAAAGTTTGCCTAAAATGAAAAAGCTTTTTTTTTCGCCAAAGAAAAAAAAAAACCACGTATTGTTATGATTCGAATAATAAAGGGTTTTTTTGGGCACCTTTTCAATTCACCCTTTGGGGGACTTTTAAAATTGCTTTGGGGTTTAAAAATTTTAAAGTGTTTTTTAAGGTTTTTTGGTTTTTTATTTTTTCAAAAAAAAAGGGTTTGGAATGGCCAAAAATTGGGGGGAAAAAATTAAAAAAAAAATATCTGAAATTTTTTACAGAAAAATAAAAGTGGATTTTTGGGCCCACCTAAAAAAGGGAGACCTGCATTTTCTGGGAAAAGATTTTTTCCTAAATTTCCCGGCTGCCCTTTAAATCCGGGAAAAATTATTTTCAAAAAAAAATGTTAATAATAAAGCTATTGCAGGCAATTCCTACACAAAATTTCCTTTTTTGAAACTTTCCAGTATTCTTTATGACTTGTCTGTTTTCCCCCGCGGGGGCACCCCCCTCCTCTCCCCCCCGTGACTTTACGGGGGGGTTAAAATGCCCCTTTTAAAAATTCCCTCTACCTAAACAATAAAATTTTCCCAAAACTCAAAATCAAAAACAAAATTTGAAAGGGATCACAGCAAATTTATAGAGGTTTTCTCTGTGAAAAAAAAATTTAATTTCCCCTGAGCTGTTTGGAACAAGCAAACGCACGTCCTTTTCTTGAGACGCTGAGAGACACTGAAGGGAAAAGGAAACGCTGTTCTAAGTAAAAAGGGGGTCATGTGATTTTTCCCGCCAAAAACAACCATACAATCCCCTCATTTAAATCCCCACACACATCTCAACCCCGCTCTAATTTTGTAAGCTGGGTTTTTCCGGCCGGGCCAAAAAAGAAAAAGGAAAACGCCGAAAATGGGGCGATTTTAATAGTGATGCAAAATTTTTAAAAATAAAATTTGCATTAATGGGAAAATTTTGGTTTAACATAAAAACTTTTCGGGTTTCAACTTTGTCGATAATAATCGCTCAAACTATTTGGGGAGAAAGCACTGGAGACTTCTAAAGTGGCCAGCAATGATTCCAAAACCGAAAACCCGGGAAAACCCTTTGGAGAGACTCAAAATAGCAGTTGGAGAAGGCACCCCTTTAAAAATCCCGGGACCTGGGACAGTTTGCCCAAAAAAACCGGGCTAAAATTCCCGCAGAGCATTGAAGAAACTCATTGATGGTTACCCCAAGCATGGTTTTGGGAGTTTTGTTTGGCTTAAGGGTTTTGCTACCAAATTAGGGGAGGGGGCCAATACTTTTGGGCCCCGGGCCCCTTTTTTTAGTTTTGGGGAAATGATTTTAAAGATTTGGGTTTTTTTTTTTCATTTTCTTTTGGGTTTTTTTTTTTTTTTAAGCAAAAAAAATGGGAAAATAAATTTAAAACCAAAAAAAATTTGGGGAAAAACAATCATTTTTGGAAAAAAAAGTGTATTTTTCTGACAGAATTGCGGGGGGCCCAAAACTTTTGGGCCCCCAAATGTACAAATATGTACCGGGGCCGCTGTGGGGGCAAGCGCACCGCCGGGAAAATTTAATCCTCTGGTTTCCTGAAAAAAGGCCGAGCACCCCTTACCTTTTAAATTTCCGTTTAGCAAAAAGGGAAAAGATTTTCGTGTATTTCCGTTCCCCGGGTGCATTTCGGCAGCACAGAAGCTTACAACTTAAATAATTTGGGCCCCCTTTTCCCTCCCAAATACAAAATTGATAAAAAACTCTCTTTTGATTTCCCGAACCGGAAACCAAAAACTTGAGAAAAAACCCCTTTTTGGCCTTTTAACTGAACCCCCGAAAATATCTAATCTAAAAAACAGGGCCCTTTTCCACCTGAGCCCCGTAGGTGTGCCAAAATATAAAAAGTCCATCTTTTGGGGGCATAAAACCAAATCACCAAAAAAAGCCTTTTTGCCATTATGCAACAGAAATGCTTTCAAGCCCAGTTCTAGATTTTAATTTAATAAAGATTTGCCCCTCTTTTGGGGGCTTTCGGAACCTAGCTTTTTTCCCTCCCAAAATATTTAAAATTTGTTTCACAAAAAACAGTAAAAACTTTTTATTTAAAAAAATTCCCTTGAAGCATCTTTGTCTTGTTCTAATACTAGAAAAACATCCCTTCAGCTAGTAGGCTCCATTGTTCTTCTGGTTGGCTGCTATGGGCAGCAAAAACAGTTTTACTGCTAGACAGTTTTCGCACGAAAGCCCCAAATTGGGGCAGTTTTATAAAAAAGTGTCAAAACTTTAGGACAGTGAAATTTTTTAGACTAATTTTTTTTATAATGCGCCACTTTTTATCATAGCATTGATAAATCTGGCGCAGGTTGAATTTGTCTAGCCCTAAATTTGTACCAAAAATTAATTTGGGGGGGGGGCTTCCTTTAAACCCCAAGAAACTCGACAAAAACGGGGTGTTTTTTTGTCGCTTTTTTAACCCACGCCCCTTTTTTGGGGCCCCAACCCCCCTTTTTTGGCCGGAAACGGGGCCCGCTGAAGGGAAAATGAAAATGGGCCCCCAAAAATTCTGGCGCAACGCCTTGAAAAATTCTACCCCCTTGAAATTCTCCAAAAAACCGTCCCAGTTCTCCTTAAACAGAGTTTTAATTTTTTTTCACTTATATATTTTCTTTTTCGCTCAACAACAACCCCCTTTTTCCCGGATAAAAAACCCAATAGTGTTGACGTTTATAATCGACCAAAGGTTGAAAATCGGAAGGGTTTTTTTATTTTATGGGAATTTCCCCACACGCGAAAAAAAAATTTAAAAGTGAAAATCGCGAATAACCCCTTTTAAAATTTTGCCCCTTTTTTGGTTTTCCTGTCTTTTTTGGGGGCCCAAAGAAAAATCAGCTTGGGAGAATAGAACAGGGTGAGCGGGGTGTGCAACGTCATACTGGGATGGGGAAAGGGGTTGTGTTTGGGCTGTAAAAATAAAATTTGACCCCCGTTTTTCATAGAAAAAACCCTTCCTGTTCAGCATCAGTGTTTTTTGGTCATATAAGGGCAGGAGTGTGCTAGGTCTCTCTCAATACAAACTCAGCGACACAGTTCTCTTTTTTCCACAGACAACTATGTTTTAAACTGTGAACAATTTGAACATAAAAAGGGAGATTTGAGAATTTCACTTCCCTTTTTTAGATAGGTGAGAAAATTTTTAAAAAGCATCTAACACTGAAAAAGCCGCGGGGGTGGAGGGGGGGGGGGGTGTGGGCGAAACAAGACAGACAGGGTGGCATCTTTTTTTTTTTTTTTTAAAGGGGGAGTGGAAAATTTGCCAACCCTAGATGCATTGACCCCGCATTAAAAAAAGACTTTTTATTAACAGTTTTTTTTTCCAATATTTTTGGGAAATATTACCTTTTTTTTGTGGGAGCCCCGTACTTATATTAGGATACAGACTTTTCAAAAACTGGCAGGGTGGGTTTGATAGGGTGGGCCCAAAAACAACCTTTTTTTATCTTTTAAAACGATTTAAGGTTATTTTTTATAAGGGTTTGGCGGGGAGCTCAGTTTTGTTCAAAGGGGGCCCACTTTTTTTACTTAAAAAAAGGATACCCGAAAATTTTTTTAGTCACCCCCCAGGTGTATTTAAAGGTTTCAAAAAAACCCCCTTTTTATTATCCACACAATTTTTAAATTTGGTTTTTTTCACATCGGCTTTAGGCCCCTTTTTTTTTAAAAGACCCCTTGTACGGATATTACCATTTCAGAAAATTTGCTATAAAATGGTGTTGTTTCATACTTTCAAAAACCCCCATTAAATTTTTATCATTTCAAAATTTAAAATTTCTGTTTTTTTCACTTTGGCTTTGCCAGGGTTTTTTTCAAAGACCCACTTTGTACTTACAATAGGATCAGAAAATTTTCCCAAATCACCGCAGGGTATTTTTAAGTGCAAAAAACACGTTTTAATTTTCCGTACCAATTTAATTTTTGGTTTTTTTCATTTGGCCCCAAGGGCCCTTTTTGTTAAAAGAAACCCCTCTTGACGGAAAATTTTCTATAAAGAAATTTGCTAGTTTAAAATTTGGGGTTTTATTTCCCTAGGGGCAAAAATCAAACCCTTTTTTTATCCCGTACACAATTTAAAATTTCATGTTTTTTTACTTTTTGGGGCAGCTCAGTTTTTTTTTTAAAACCCACTTTTTACTTCAAATAGGAAACAGAACTTTTTTTTGTCAAACCGCAGGTGTAATTTTATAGGTCAAAATCCACCTATTATTTTCCGACACAATTTTTAAATTTTTGTTTTTTCACTTTGGCAAAAGCCCAGTTTTTTTTGGAAAAAACCCATTTTGTACTTATATTACCATACAGAAATTTGCTAGTAATTGGTGTTGTATTTCATAGGTGCAAAAACCACCTATTATTTTCAGTACACAATTTAATTACATGTTTTTCACTTTGGCGCAGCCCAGTTTGTTGAAAGACCCAACTTGTACTTATATTACCATACAGAAATTTGCTAGTAATTGATGTTGTATTTCATAGGTACAAAAACCACCTATTATATCAGTACACAATTTAATGACTTATTTTTCACTTTGGCGCAGCCCAGTTTTGTTGAAAGACCCATCTTGTACTTATATTACCATACAGAAATTTGCTAGTAATTGGTATTGTATTTCATTGGTAAAAAAACCACCTTTTATTATCCGTATACATTTCAAATAGGTGTTTTTTTTTTACTTTGGTTCGGCCCAGTTTTGTTCATAGAGCCACCGTGTACTTAAATTTGAATACGGGCAATTTTGTATCACCGCAGGTTATTTATAGGTGCAAAAACCACTGTTTGTTATCCGTATAACTTTCAAATAGCTGTATTGCACGTGGTGCAGCCCTAGTTTTTTTTTTCAAATAGCAACTGTTCTCGTTTGTCATTGCTGCAAAAAACACAATTTCTCATCCGGGTAACTTTTGAATAGTTTTATTGCGCTCGTTTAATCTCAGTTTGGCGCTGATAGCGCACTTGTATGATAGTTTGTTGAAAAAAAACAATTCCTAGTCCTACTGATTTACAGTTGTAAATCCCTGGGACGAAGGAAGAACACTGTTGATTTTGTCTTAACGGTTCTTCCCCAACCGCATCACGTGCCCAAAGAAACCGGGCCGTGTTAAAAATTAATCTGTCTTGGAGACCGCACACACAGGTCAGGAGCGTTAACGCTCCCGCAACGAGACCGAGCGCTGGCGGGTGACAAGATCTTGTGGCCGCAAGGTGGGGTGCGTAACGGTCAAACTGGGGCTGGCCACCCTTAAGATCGGTAGGCTGGCACATCCTTGCAGGCACATGTCATGAACCTGTCGTCAGAAATTTCTGACCGCTACCCGGTCTGGACTGCCTGCTGAGGGAAATCTCGAGGTCTGAGTTCGCACTTCCGCCATTCGCACCCGCTTCCGTCCCGCCATGCTGCGTTGCAGCGTCGGGTCGCCACCCCGTCAACAGTCTCATTTTTGACATGGCAACAACGCTGGAATTCCACCCTCCCACATGCTCCTGCGATTGTGGCAGCAGCGCAATTGCCATAACGCAGTTCGAAGTGACACATGGCCTGACAAGCAGCGGTTTTGAAACCCCGGGGTGTTGAGCCCTCGAGAGTGGAGGCAGGTTGAAAGAGCTCTGCACCATCCTTGCCAGTTTTGAAGAAGCCACCAGAGTGGGCAGTGCGGACAATGCCCGTGTCAGCATGACCATTGTGGTGAACTTAGTTCTGGAACGATCGTTTTTGGGCACTTTTGAAACATCAGGTCCCACCAGCAATGGAGGAGGAGACGGACACAGAATGCACATGAGCCTTTCTCTCCGTCGAATCCACAAGGGCCCCACAGTTTCTCAATTTTATCGGTCTTCATTAGGTAGTGGTTCGGGGTCCACGGCTACTGCAAGGCGGTGCCTCAGCTCTCAGGGCGCATCATCTGAGGCAAGTCAGGGCTGTGTTGAAGCTGTGGTGGAGGAAGCGGAGGAGGAGGAGGAGGTATTCCTGGACACCGACGTTTACCGACGTCCCTGCCTTGGAAAGAGGTTGGCGCGAATTTTGAGGCAGAGGAGGAAAAATAGGAAATCAGTTTTGCCAGTGCCCCTCAACCCCCGAGGCGTGGGAAATCAAGGCTCCATCTCCACAAAGAGTTTCTTGGGTGCCCATTTCCCCCAAAATAATTCTCGCAGTAAAGGCCATCAAAATGAACAATAGTTATTACTGGGTGGTGTCACGGTTGGGACCTTAGGTGGTCCAAGGTTTCTGCCACTAGGTGGCGTACGAGCCCACCGAGAGCCTGGTCTCGGTGGGGAAGCCAGGTATTGCGGTCAGCCAAACATTAGGGTGCTGACCCTTATACCTACACGCTAATGTTTCAGCCATTAAGGGCTGGCCTTCCCCCCAACAACTGCAATGGTGGTTTGGTTGTTCCCACGTTCCAGGGCTTCGGTTCCAGCCCAGGTATTGGGTGCATCTGGAGCACCTATTAAAGGCCTCCTACGACAGGAGATCAGGGGCGTGGTTGCTAACCTGAAGGTTTGAGCAGCAGAGCTGGGAGAGAGCTCTGGCCCCCGGAGGCTTGAGGAAAGCCTTTATACAGTGGAATACTGTGGTATGGGGTGCTGTGCGGTAGGCATAGGCCACATTAGTGAGGGACACATTGAATGTGTAGTTCAGTGGCTAGAAAGGCCGAGGATTTTATTTATTTTTGTTGTTTGTGTTCTGTATACGGGCCTCAAAAAAACTGGTTGAGGCCAGTTTAAACCAGAAGCCTTGTCGTTCCAATACCTTTTACAAAAAGGACCCGGGCGAAA
>JAODAL010056593.1:0-23193 GCA_025379985.1 Phyllomedusa bahiana | reverse complement strand
TTAAAAACCAAAACCACCTCAAGAGTGAAAATCTCTTACAATAGATCCGTCTTTCAAGCAGCATTAAGTGGAATGTTTGCTCTGACATGAACTGGTTGGGAGCCACAAAGCGACACGTGACCGGAGCAGGGGAGAAGTTCTTAGGAAATCGCAGAACCAGAGATTTCATTCTAATCTGTGATATCGGAGGGAACTTATTTGTGAAACGGATTTGGAAAAAAGTCAAAGTAGCAGCAGCGCGTTCAGTAACAATGGTAAAAATACAGCGGTTTTCTATGTCAATAAGGCTGGATTTAATACGGATCATTTGGGAAGAACAGTTTTATTCATGTTGAACCCTTATGGCTTAATCATGACTGCAGCTCCAGCGCGATGATTGGAAAACCTACCTGTGATAGCAGAGCAGTCTTAACAGCATTATGGGCCCCCGTGTATAGCAGTGCAGTGGTCCATGCCTAAATACATGACAATGCACTGGACTCTAGCGCTGCCCAAACATGACACCCCATGAGGCCATGCCTCTACCCACTTCCAAACACACCCATATCATCATGTTGCCTATGTCGGAACACAGCTATGATGTCTTTTAGGCAGTCTGCAGCCTAAAAGACTAATTTTAAGGGCAGGGAGCCAATGGCTCCCTGCTCCACCATGGTTTTTAACTGTGCCCTGAGAGCATACAAACAGTTAAATAAGCAGCCCGGCCCACATATATTCACCATCTATGGCCCCTATGCTTGTGGAGCCCCCAGGCAGCTGCCTAGTGTGCTTAAAAGGGTTTTCTCACTACAAGAATTGCTGCTTTTTATGTTAAAGATCTTGCAAAAAATTTGCAATATATGTCATTTAACAGTGTCCTACCTATTCCCCATAATCCCCCTTTGATGGGCTGCATTGCTTTTCCCCAGGTCGCTATAGGGTTACAGACCGTTCAATCTCTTAAAGGCGCCAGACTTTTTGCTATAGCTCAGACCTGTTTTTATCCTCCTATAGGGCTGCCAGCACTGGTTGCTATAGCTACAGACCTGTTCTATCTCTCATGATAGGCTGTCAACAGTGGTTGCTATAGCTACAGACTTGTTCAATCTCTCATGATAGGCTGTCAACAGTGGTAGTAATAGCTACAGACTTGTTCAATCTCTCATGATAGGCTGTCAACAGTGGTTGCTATAGCTACAGACTTGTTAAATCTCTCATGATAGGCTGTCAACAGTGGTAGTAATAGCTACAGACTTGTTCAATCTCTCATGATAGGCTGTCAACAGTGGTTGCTATAGCTACAGACCTGTTTGGTTTCTCCTGATTGGCTGCCAGCACTGGTTGCTATAGCTACAGACCTGTTCAATCTCTCCTGGTAGGCTGCCAGCACTGGTTGCTATAGTTACAGACCTGGCTTCTACTGCAGCCTAGTAGAAGCCAGTAAACATGCCCCTGAATTCAAAGTGAATCCAAGAAAACAGGACTGAGGTGAGATGAATCAATGGAGTGAGACAACCCCTTTAATGGGTAATATATATTCTGGTGTTTGCCAAATTCATGTAGCCCAAATCATAGAATGGTAGCTACATAATGGTGACAATGGTTCCAAAGATATTCAAGGATACAGTATTTAAAATACCAGTTAATGTATTGATGTCGTGTCAAGTTGTGATATACAGAAGAACTACTTGATCCAAGATAAAGCAGCCATTGCATCCTTTTTTCTTAGATACCACCCAGTCTAAAAAAAAATCTGACCCCAATCTTTAGGGTGAGTTCATTTAAATGAAGGACATACATAAAATAGACAAAATCAGGGGCGTACCTACAGGGAGTGCAGCGGTAGCAGTCGCTACCGGGCCCAGCAGCCTGAGGGGACCCAAAAGCCCTCCTGCCACATAAGAAGATACCAGCATTGTAAATGGTGCATGGTAACTGGGGGACCCCATTTCACTTTTTGCACCAGCGCCCAAGAGCTTGAAGTTACGCCTCTGGACAAAATGTTGCTCCTTGTTATCATTCATGGCTTCACATGCCTCGGTACAAAACATACTTTACTTCCAGCCCCAACTTCTGTAGAAGCGAATATTTGCTAATATTTTGGGTATAGGTTCATAAAGCAGGAAAAGCAGGAAGTCCTCTCTCCTCATGGTCCCCACAGTAGCTGCAAAAGCTGCCTATATATTATAATAGCCTCTGCTTCAGATGGTATCTATCTATCAGAGCTAAAATTGCCTTAGTAGGAACACACAGCTCCTCGTTTTCTATCTGGTAGCCATTCACCGTCTATGTTTGTCTTTTCCTGCATCTTGACTACTTACCATACCACAAAAGTCATGGGGCAGTAGAACTTTTTAGGACATTCATTATACAGAATTGCGGTCACTTTGAATTCGGGTCTCCCATCTACCTGGCACATTGATATTCGACCCAATCATCACCCCAAGAATCAACTGCACTGGTGGCTCCAAGAATCAACTCCACTGCTTGCCCCAAGATCTAACTCCAATTGGTGAATCCCAAGAATGCCTCCACTGGAGGGCCCAAGACATCAACTCACTAGATGGGTTCAAAATGAACTTCAAGGGTGGCCCCAAGAATCAACTCCACTGGTGGCCCCAAGAATCAGCTCCACTGGTGGATCCCAAGAATCAACTCCACTGGTGGGCCCCAAGAATCAACTCCACTGGTGAACCCAAGAATCAACTCCACTGGTGGACCCCAAGAATCAACTCCACTGTTGGGCTCCAAGTTTGAACTTCACTGGTGGCCCCAAGAATCTGCTCCACTGGTGGGTCTCAGAAATCAACTCCATTGGTGGGCCTCAAGAATCAACTCCACTGGTGAGCCCCAAGAATCAACTCCACTGATGGGCCCCAAGAATCAACTCCACTGGTGGGCCCCAAGAATCAACTCCACAGGTGGACCATAGAATCAACTCCCCAGGTGGGCCCAAAGAATCAGCTCCACTGGTGGGCCCCAAGAATCAATTCCACCGGTGGGCCCCAAGAATGACCTTCACTGGTGACTCCCAATCAACAACTCCCCCCCGAACTCAACAATAATCAACTCAACTGGTGGACTCCAAAAATCACTCCACTGGTGGGCCCCAAGAGTCAACTCCACTGGTGGGCCCCAACAATCAGCTCCACTGGTGGACCCCAAGAATCAACTCCACTGGTGGGCCCTAAGAAGCAACTCCACTGGTGAGCCCCAAGAATCAGCTCCACTGGTGGGCCCCAAGAATCAACTCCACTAATGGGCTCCAAGAATGAACTTCAATGGTGGCCCCAAGAATCAGCTCCACTTGCGGACCCCAAGAATCACCTCCACTGGTGGCCTCAAGAATGAACTTCACTGGTTCCACCCAAGATTCAACTTCACTGGTGGGTCCAAAGCACTCCAGTGCAACACTAGACGCCAGGATACCCATCTTCTATGTTCTTGGCGATGGGGTCTGTTGTAGGTCTTTGTTTAGCACAACTAGGAAATGAGATTTGAAAGACAGGTTGGTGACCGGGCTTCTTGTGTCGACGCAGAAGCACTAAATTGCTGTTAACCCCTTTTATCCAGCATCTGGTAACATCTCTCATTCTGCCAAATACGACACAGATCTCAGACCATCTCTGAAATTAGAGATAGTGGTTCGCATGTAGTGAAGCCCCTCTTAATCAGCATGCATCGTGGGAAAGGCACAGGATGAGGTCCCAGAAACAGCCCATTGTCTGAACAAGATTAAAGCCCAAAAAGCCGTATTGTCTACCAAGGGGATAAATCTTCCCGCTGTCACTCAAGAACTGAATTAAATTCTCCTTCATTTCTATAAGGGGCTTATCTGTACTGAATAGCTTGTTGCATCACAACCATAAGGGAACATATTAAGTCCAGTTCTTTATTGTACGTCCTGGTGATGAATACCTTGTATGAGGGATAATGCTCAATTAGAGGACTGTTGTACTGTATTAGAAGATATATGTTGAGGAAGACGCTTTTATAACCACACGCTTAATATTCTAGTTCTCAATTAAAGTGGAGAGAGGTTACAAAAAGCGCCTCTTGCGTTGGAAGACCTGTCCTGCCTTACACAGACAAGCCATTGATTTTAATAGGCATTGTGTAATGCTTTGTTTCTCCTGTGGTGGCGCTGCAGAAAAAGAACAATGCTCCATAGATCATAACTGATTGCTGGGGATCACAACCTGATGGTGCTGGAGGGAAAATGAACAATGACTGCCAAGATGCTCCATTGATCACAGGTGATCGCTGCGGGTCCCAACATGGTCGCATGGCAGGGAAAAGAACAATGATTGGTAGGATGCTCCATAGATCACAACTGGTCGCTGAGAATCCCAACATGGTGGCACTTGGTGTTATGCTTATCAAAAAATACTTCAAACAACCATGGGTTATCCAAAGCAGGAAACCTCCTTATCATTGTTAGGATGGGTTCACCAAGGGTTATTGACTATGTTGAAGGTACGCCTTGGGGTACTGTGAAAATAGATACTGTGACGATTATTACCACATAGCCATGGCCAGCCCAATTGAACAAACATAGTCCTATTTGGACCACATTTGCTCTGTTTGTCAAGCATAGAATCTTTCTGTGTGGGACATGGTCTACTAGGGAATCGTGTCCCACACAAAAAGTTTATACCCCCTCCGGCAAACAGAGCAAACATAGTCCAAATATAATACATATAGTAATTAACGACTGCAGACCTGTGAACTGACAAATCTAGCAGGAAGCTGTGCTCTGTCAGTTGGGGGTAAGATTAAAAATTAAAACAGGTTTCATAGGGTTAAAAGCTCTTTGCTTTGGATTAGAGTCAATGTCAAATTCAACACAAATCTAATCTAAGTAGAAATGGAATATTTGCAAAAATCACAAAAGAATGGACCCTAACTGGGTTTAGAAGTGGGGTTAACTCACCTTTTAACATCGCTTCAGGTCCTACATCACTTCACACCTTGTGTTGCTCCCACCATGTCACTTTCATTGTGATGTCCACTCTCACTTGGTTTCCCTAGGTTAATTTTAGGTTTTTAGAATGTGATGTTGAATGTCCATTCTTATGTTACTTCCACTACCCAGTGATGCAAGAATGTGGACCCCAAGAATAGACTCTAGTGGTGGGCCCCAAGAATCAACTCCACTGTTGGCTCCAAGAATCAACGCCACTGGTGGGCCCCAAGAATCAACTCCACTGGTGGACCCCAAGAATCAACTCCACTGGTGGGCCCAAATAACTAACTCTACATTAGGCCCCAAAAATGGAAACCACGGGTGGGCCCCAGGAATCAACTCCTCTGGTAGCCCCAAGAATCAACTCCACTGGTGGCCCCAAGAATCAACTCCACTGGTGGCCCCAAGAATCAACTACACTGGTGGACCTAAGAGTCAACTCCACTGGTGGGCTCCAAGAACCAACTCCACCGGGGGCCTCAAGAATCAACTCCACTGGTGGCCCCAAGAATCAACTACACTGGTGGCCCTAAGATCAACTCCATCGGTGGACCCCAAGAATCAACTCCACGGTGGCCCCAAGAATAACTCTACTTTTGGCCCCAAAAATGGACTCCACTGGTGGCCCAGAATCAACTCTACTGGTGCACCAAGAATCAAACTACACTGGTGGCCCCAAGAATCAACTCCACTGGGGGTGGCCCAAGAATAACTACATTATGGCCCCAAGAGGATCAACTCCACTGTGGGTCCCAGAGACCAACTCCACCGTGGCCTAAAATAACTCCACTGGTGGCTCCAAGAATCAACTCCACTGGGGCCCCCCAAATAAACCCACTGGTGGCCCCAAGAATCAACTCCACTGGTGGCCCCAGAATTAAACTCCACTGGTGGGACCCAAGAATAAACTCCATTATTGAGCCCCAAGAATGAACAAGAATCAACTTCTGTGGTGGTCCTCAGGGATCAACTCTACTAGTGAACCCAAAAATCAACTCCATTAGTGGGCCTTAAGAACATACTTCATTGGTAGGCCTTCTGGTACCCCACCATTTCCCACTATAATTTATACCTTCAATTCTTGCTGCTTCATTTTGTTAAGGGGCTCCAAGAATCATATTTAGCTACACCCCCGTATGGCACTTTGGGTTTGCTCACATGAGTGACCAACCTATAGTTTGCTGCTTGTAGTACGTCTGACTCAATTGGGTCAGTCAGAGGCGTAACTTGAAGCTCCTGGGCCCTAATGCAAAAAGTGAAATAGGAGCCCCCCATCTACCATGGGTCATTCATAATACTGTATGTGGCAGAAGAGCTCTTTGGCTGGCTCTGCACCCCCTATAGCTAAACCCCTGGGCTGAGCTGTGGACAAGCTCATGCACATTCATCCTATCTCTACAGATTTTCCTTTCCCCCCTCTCCTCCCCTTGCTCTAAAATCAGTTGATTTACAATATCCACTCTGCATGTGAGCCATAAACCTAGCTCTAAAAGTATACGTTCCATCATGTAACAACCCACCGCCAGATTATGCATTTTATGGCTTCACTGTGTCGTACATAGAATACACAAACTATAAAATGTTACGTCGGAGAGATATCGCCCTAAATGACCCATGTAAAACGTTCCGTTACACTCCAGAACTGGCAAAATTAATCTTCTTGTATTTTGACAGTCATTTTTTTTTTTTTTTTTTACTATTAAATTGCGGACAGCTTTACAACACGCCAACAAACCTTCCCGGGTTCCGAAAAAAAACCCTGCACGTAACAAATGGGAACTTGAGTAGATATTAATAGACTCATGTCATAAAGAAAACCAGATTTCTCTCTTCCTTTCTTCCCCTCTTTTAATACTATTTTGCTTCTCGACGGCCGAACATAATACCAGCGATTTCTTAGCTATGCCCTGAATACATTGGCTTGTGTACAAAACGTCCTTGAAATTAAATGCTGAATTGTGAGCATTCTCGAATCGAATTAAGAATGTAGCCAGCTGGAGTTGACTGTAAAGTTCAAATTTTTTTTTTTTTCTTTTTAATTTTTTTTTTTTTTTTTTTTAAGCCTATTGCATTGCAGGTCCTACCGTCCGCTCCGATTCAGCACCACTTTCTTCCAGTGTTAGCTATTTCATTTTAATGCCGGGCTCCCCTTCTCATTTGTGATTTTCCAGGATTTAATCTACACGATTATAGAGGACATTAAATGTTGGGGGATTGCACATTTCTGCTAAGTGCCAAGCGGGATTTTCTGCATCCTACATAAGATTTCCACTTAGCAGGGCTTACTGCGCTCTTGTACAAATCTCTGCTTTTAGAAACCGGAATCATTGTTTAGAAGGGACCCTACACCTGCTTAGCAGATTAATTTAATTAAGTGAAAATAGAGTGTCGGTGAAACAATGGGGTCGGAAACGTGTCAGCGTCTCCCAGTCCTTCCAGTCTGTTCTGGGCTTGGCTGAAAGGATTGCACACGACGTGGGGAAGTCCAGGAGAAAATGAAGAGGCTTGTTTTTTGCATTGTATATTGGACTGATTTTTTTAAAATTTATTTCAAAGGGGTTTTCCCATCAGGCTGTTTCACAGAGCCTGGTCTTTTCTGTTGTCTTCAAAGTCCCTCTTCTGGTTCAGACTGTGGACAGTCCTGCAGCTTCAGTCTCTCACTTCCTGTTCAGTTTGTGTGTACTTTTACAGCTTCAGGCTGCCATTTCCTGTTCTGGTTGCTGGCGGTTCTACAGCTTCAGGCTCTCACTTCCTGTTCAGACTGTGGGCGGTTCTACAGCGTCAGGCTGCCACTTCCTGTTCAGGTTGTGTGTACATATACAGCTTCAGGCTCTCACTCCCTGTTCTGGCTGTGGGTGGTTCTACAGCTTCAGGCTCCTACTTCATGTTCAGGCTGTGGGCGGTTCTACAGCCTCAGACTCCCACTTTCTATTTAGGCTGTGGGCAGTTCTACAACTTCAGACTCCCGCTTCCTGTTCTGGCTGTGGGTGGTTCCACAGCTTCAGGCTGCCACTTTCTGTTCAGACTGTGGGTGGATCTACAGCTTAAGGCTCCCACTTCCTAATCAGGTTGTGGGCAGTTTTACAGCTTCATGCTTCCACTTCAGACTGTTTGAAGTTCTATAGCTTCAGGCTCACACTTCCTGTTCAGGCCCCAGCTGGTTCTATAGCTTCAGGCTCTCATTTCCTGTTCACGTTGTGGGTGGTTCTACAGCTTCAGGCTCCCACTTCTTGTTCATGCTTTAGGTGGTTCCAGAGTGTCAGAATTATATTCAGGCTTTGGGAGGTTCTACACCAGGTACTGACATTTCAGCTCTGCTATTCCTAGATTTGCCTGTTGGAGGGACAATGATGATGGAAGGGTTTTAACAGTGGAGCACAAGGTTACAGAGCTCTTACGGGTCAATGTTTGTTAGTAATAAAGATAAAGAAGCTCCTGTAGCTGATAAGACACAGCAGGGAGTGGTATTACCATACTGACCACTGCTAGAGTAGAGAGAGGTGGTCAGTAACCTAGGGAATCTTGTGTGCACAAGCAGGAGATAAGAACCATTCTAGCTCTGAATCAAGGCAAAATCAGAACAGCAATGTATTTGATAATAGTCCTTATTTATCTACATGTTGAAAGCTAATTAATGTGGATTGAATACCCCTTTAAGGCAAGGTCTATGTTATTGATTCATGTTGTATGGACTTGAGGTGACTCCCACAGATGTATTTGGGGTTATGTTGTGCTGTCAGGTTCCCTGATCTATGGCGGTATTATTTAATCATTACTACTTACGCTGCTGTCGTAGTTTATAGTCACTATGTGGTGGGGCCCCATCTCATTTTACTTTGGGGTCCTATGAAGCACCGTTGTCTTAAAAATATGATAATCCCACCACACGGTGCCAGGAATAAGCTTTCCAGACAGAGAACCTCTCTCTCAGGGTGACAGGTTGTGTATAAAACAATCTGCTACAATGTATCGCAACGTTATGTCAACATTGTTATATCATTACGAGCATTCAGGATCGGCATAAGTGATATTAAAGGGGAGCGAAAGCCAAATTTGCTGAAATGTATCCGGTTTATAGAGGGAAGGAAGAGGAAAAGAGGTTATCCAGGATGAGAGGTCAAGTGACTGCTCCATGGTTCGAGTAACAGGCGGAGCGGAGTGACTCCGTTTTCACGTACAGGAGAGAAGTTGTCATAATTAATGAAGTTAATTCTGGGAGTTCAGAATATTCATGTCACCATAACAGGAATAAAGGAGTAGTCCCATTTCAGCAAATCCTCTTCGCCAGCCACTCGTTGATAGCTGCGATCCAGCCCTGCATGTGAATGGGGGGGGGCGAGGCTAGTGTCATCCTCCTCATTCATTTCAATGGAGGTTTCGAGCATAGCCAAGCGCATATACTCGGCTATGCTCAGAACTTCCATAGAAGTGAATGAGGAGGGCGGCGCTAGCGTCATTCTCCCTCCTCATTCATTTATATGGAAGCTCCGGCATACCCAAAAGGCACATACTGGGCTGTATCAGAATTCCCATGAATAATGAGGGGGGGGTGGCGCAGTGTCTCCTCCTCATTTTTCTATTGGAACTCCGGTATAACCAAGGGCACATACTCGGCTATCTCAAACTTTCCAAAAATAAATGAGGAGGGGGGCCCGTTTGCGTCATTTCCCTCTCATCATTTAATGGAAGCTGCCGAGCATAGCCAAGTGAAACATACTCGGCTGTACTCGGGAACTCCCTAGAAGTGATGAGGGGGGTTTGGCGCTAATGGTCGCCTCGTCATTCATTTCTATGGAAGTTCCGAGTATATCCAAGGGCACATACTCGGCTATACTCAGAACTCCCATAGAAGTGAATGAGGAGGGCAGGGTGAGCGTCATCCTCCTCATTCATGTCTGTGGAAGTTCCGAGTATATCCAAGCGCACATACTCGGCTATACTCAGAACTCCCATAGAAGTGAATGAGGAGGGCAGCGATAGCATCATCTACGTCATTCATTTCTATGGAAGTTCCAAGTATAGCCAAGCGCACATACTCGACTATACTCAGAACTCCCATAGAAATTAATGAGGAGGGCAGCGCTAGAGTCATCCTGCTCATTCATTTCTATGGAAGTTCCGAGTATAGCCAAGCGCACATACTCGGCTATACTCAGAACTCCCATAGAAGTGAATGAGGAGGGTAGCGATAGCATCATCTACGTCATTCATTTCTTTGGAAGTTCCAAGTATAGCCAGGCGCACCTACTCGGCTATACTCAGAACTGCCATAGAAGTGAATGAGGAGGGCAGCGCTAGTGTCGTCCTCCTCATTCATTTCTTTGGAAGTTCCGAGTATATACAAGTGCGCATACTCGGCTATACTCAGAACTCCCATAGAAGTGAATGAGGAGGGTGGCGCTAGTGTCGTCCTCCTCATTCATTTCTATGGAAGCTCCGAGTATATCCAAGGGCACATACTCGGCTATGCTCAGAACTTCCATAGAAGTGAATGAGGAGGGGGGCGGGCTGGTCATTCCTCTATTCTTTTTATATGGAAGTCCGGAATAGAGCCATACTCGGCTGTACTCAGAACTCCCATAGAAGTGAATGAGGAGGGTGGCGCTAGTGTCGTCCTCGTCATTCATTTCTATGGAAGTTCCGAGTACATCCAAGGGCACATACTCAGCTATACTCAGAAAACACAGAGAAGTGAATGAGGAGGGCGGTGTTAGCATCATCCTCCTCATTAATTTCTATGGAAGTTCCGAGTATAGCCAGGCGCACCTACTCGGCTATACTCAGAACTCCCTTAGAAGTAAAATGGGGAAAGGGCGGCGCTAGTGTCGTCCTCCTCATTCATTTCTTTGGAAGTTCCGAGTATATACAAGTGCGCATACTCGGCTATACTCAGAACTCCCATAGAAGTGAATGAGGAGCGCGGCGCTAGTATCATCATCCTCCTCATGAATTTCTATGGAAGTTCCGAGTATAACCAAGTGCACATACTCGGCTATACTCAAAACTACCATAAAAGTGAATGAGGAGGCCGGCCATGGATGAGCAGAATGGTAACCAGAGAAACTATGTGCACTCAGAGCAGATAAAATCTTTTCATAAGGTAATATCATAAGAGGAATGTATTTGGAAAAAGTCTTGATTTAATGTTCCCTACATGTTGAAAGCAAATCATTGTAGTGAGACAACCCTTTTAACCCTGAATTGGAAACACAACACTAGGTAACTGATACAATCTCCACTTCATTTATCTTCCCACCTTTCCATTGCTTTTTGTTCACACTCATTACCCTTGGTCAGTGCACAGTAAAATGCTACGATCGTATGGAAGACTATTTCTATATTCCTTTTGTATATTTTTTATATTCCATTGTCCTCTTGTTCCATCCATATAAATGCAACAATAACTAAATCCATTCTAGTCCACTATTTTCCTTCACTGCTGCAGAAGCAGATTACGGAAACAATTAGAGCAGTCCCTCAGTCGTGGAGTCATCTATCTACAGGATGGGGTTCTGCACTTCTTTCTCGTTGCGCTAATTTAGACACTTTCCAACACACCCATTTTGTCTCAAGTGATATCCACAATTTCCTCCTCCCTTCTTGACAATGGTATCTGCAGGCAACAATGTTTACATTGCTTTAATTTACGCTGAGTAAAATATAGCCACACGAGCACTCTGGCACGCCAATTCGTCGAATTTTTGGACTCCGTTGGTGAAAGACGTGGACTTTGACGATCCTAATGGATAAATATTTTCACAAATTTTTTGCTATTTTAGTGAATCTTGAATGATCGCTCAATAGTTACCATGTTGCTATTTTAAGTCTGAGAAAATATTTGTGTGAAAAGAGACCTAACATAAAGACTGAGTGTGCTCTACTTATTTTTGGAGAAAACATGGATTTCCTCATGTAATGTGTGAGGGACATAGCTGGAAAGTTGTAGAAAAAGGTGACGTCAGTTCCTCCTGAATTTAGGGCAATGTAGACTCTATGGAGTATTCCTTCCCTTAAAGGGGTTGTCTCACTACAATGATTGTTTTTTATGTTAAAGATCTTGCAAAAACAAGTCACTTTACAATATGTGTCCATTACTAGCATCCTGCCTATTCTAAAATATCCTCTCTTATATGGGCTGCATTAGCTCCTTAGGTCGCTATAGTTACAGACCTGTTTGATCTCTCCTGATAGGCTGCCAGCACTGGTTGCTATAGCTACAGACCTGGCTTCTACTGCAGCCTAGTAGAGCCAGTAAACAACCCTGAATTCAAAATGAAACCAAGAAAACAGGACGAATCAATGTAGTGAGATAACCCCTTTAAGGGATTATCCACTTTGAACAATCCAGTTTTCTATTAAAAAGGTCTGTTGACCTTAAAGGGGTTTTGTCACCATAGATTTTGATGGAAAATCACTAAGATATGTCATCAAAGTCTGATAGGTGCGAGTCCCACTTCTGGGACCTGGACCTATCTTGGGAATGGGCCTCTGAATATTACAGAGCAGACTGGAGAGCCGGTCAGGCTTGCGCACGGCTCTCCATTCTGTTTCATGGGAGTTCTGAACACACCACTCGGCTGTACTCTGGAACTTCAATTGGACAGAATGGAGAGTCATGCCCAAGCGCAGCCGGCTCTCCAGTCTGCTCTGTTATTTTCAGGGGCCATTCCCGAGATAGGTGTGGGTCGCAGAGGTGGGACCCGCACCTAGCAGACTTTTATGGCCGGCTCTCCAGTCTCCCGTTTTTTTTCAGGGCCATCCCGAGTAGTGTGGGTCGAGAGGTGGACCCGCACCTAGCAGATTTTTAAAACGGTCTCCAGTCTGCTCTGTTATTTTCGGGGGCCAAACCCCGAGATAGGTGGGGTTGCAGAGGTGGGCCCCGCACCTAGCAGACTTTTATGACCGGCTCTCCAGTCTACTCTGCTATTTTCAGGGGCCATTCCTGAGATAGGTGTGGGTCGCAGACCTATCAGACTTTTATGGCATGTCTTAGTGATTTGCTCTCAAATTCTATGGTGGTAAAACCCCTTTAAAGTGACTACAGGATGTCCAGTCCTGGGATCCCAAGTGATCAGCTGTAAAGTGTGAGGGAACATGGCAGAAAATGCTTAGTTTCCTATGTGGCCATGTAAATCAATGAGCTGCATGTGTATTGTGAGGGTGTGTAGAGTCCTTTGTACACTTTGTACATACTCTTTTTCCGAGCTGCTGGGGGAAAGTCCTGAATGAGGGACCCCACCTGGGTGAGATGAGATTTTGCTTATAACTTCTTTTATAATGTACAACCTAAAGGTTGAAAGGGTTGTTCAGTGGGAAAAAAAAATCTGAATAATTCTATAGAAGTTGGACACTTTTCATTATATTCTTTCCTTATTTGTGCATCCTGCAGTTCTACATCAGCTCAATCAGTTTGATAACAGGAAGTTCAGTAGATTTGTGTCTCCACACACAGGAAATAGTTCTGTGTCCAGCCCGGGAGATCAGGTGACTAAAAGGGTGTGGCTTTTTTTTTAGGGGGATCTTTAAAGGCGCACCTCTTTGGTCCTGTCTCCCAAGGCTTTCAACATGAGGTAGGAAACAGGGGATGTGCACTGAGACTAAGGGTAGGAGGGAGGAAGATAGACAAACCGGAAATGCTGCATCTTGGCTCCAGAGAAGGAAGGTGGCATACAGCATAGCAAAATCACTAATTGGCACAGAAAACATCACGGGGAGATGAATGAAGACTCAGGGAAATCAAATGAGATTATATTTTGGTTCACTGGCCAATCCGTTTAATTAACGTTCTTTTCTACATCTCAGTACTCTATGTCTTCTACCTAATTCTACCACCCATGAGCCACAACTGGTGCATGTGGAGAGAGGCCTCTAGCTCAGGTTGTTGCAAATTCCATTCAATGTGTTATCCTGTGCAGGGCCCACTTCTTATTATTCTCAAACCATGGAAGGTTGTAAATCTGGCCAGGTGTATAGGCACCCTACTCTTCTACAAGATACCTAGCAAGTGTTGTGTTCTCCTGTCTTGAGGTTGGAAAGGTGTGATTTCAGTACTAGATAGGCCTTCATCTATGGTCTAAGAACATCTATCCTTTCCTTCTATGAATGGTCCATAGAAGACTTCAGGAGGAAAATGTGGTTACGGTGTCTCAAAGCTTTGATGGGCCTATCTCCTCTACGGTCTAAGAACATCTGTCCATTATTTTCTGTCTACCAATGGTCTATAGAAGACTTTACAGGGAAAATATGTGATAATGGTGTCTCAAAGCTTTTGTAGATCTATCTCGTCTATGGTATTAGAACATCTGTTCATTATTTTCTTTCTATCAATGGTTTATAGAAGACTTTATGGGAAAAACATGTGGTCATAGTGTCTCAAAGCTTTGGTAGACTTATCTCCTCTATGGTCTAAGGACATCTGTCCATTATTTTCCACCTGCCAATGGTCTATAGAAGACTTTATAGGGAAAATATGTGACAATGGTGTCTCAAAGGCTTTGGTAGACCCATCTCCTCTATGGTCTCAGAACATCTGTCCATTAATTTCCATCTACCAATGGTCTATAGAAATCTTTATGGTTAAAACATGCAGTTATGGTGTCTCAGAGCTTTGGTAGGCCTATCTCCTCTATGCTATCACAACATCTGTCTATTATTTTCTTTCCATGAATGTTCTATAGAAGACTTTATAGGGAAAACGTGGTCATGGCGTCTCAGAGCTTTGGTGGGCCTATCTCCTCTATGGTCTCACAAAATCTGTCCATTATTTTCTTTCTATGAATGGTCTATAGAAGACTTTATGGGGAAAACATGTAATCATGGTGTCTCGGAGCTTTGGTAGGCCTATGTCTTCTATGGTCTAAGAACATCTGTCCATAATGTTCTACCTAAGAATGGTCATAGAAGACTCCAGAGTAAAAATATAATATGCAGTTATGGTCTCTCCAAGCCATGTGCACAATTTTGCATGCCAAAGACAAGGGAATGTTGCTGACACAAGTTCCCTAATACATATGCATCAATAGCACTTATAGCAAGTAGCTAGCGATCATCTTTGATGGGTCTACGGGATGGTAGACCATTGATACAGCCCCCTTGATTGGTTGCCATGATTTCTTTTGCACCTTCTAGAAAAAATTAGCACCTATGACAGTGTATGGGACACTAGAAAAGAACTTGTTAATTAGTCGCTTGATACATTACATAGGCTAGAATGGGATGTCTATTTGGCGGCTGAGAAGCCTCAGAAACAACCTCATTAAAATAGGAATATTTTAAATAGGATTAATGGGGGATAACACAAGGGCCAATGTAATCAGATGCAAACTTATCGTCTATAATATCCTTACAATCCTTTCCGGGTGATAGCGATTTGTATTACATTAGAAATGAATAGATTAAGTGGAGATTCCAGTGGTAACGTTGGTGATTCCACTCCCGGGCTCGGCCTACTTGCAGTAATTACATTCTTATCTCGCCTTAAAAAGCAGCATGCTAATTAGCGGCTAAACCATCCTGAGCTCATTAGGGCTCTCATAGGTGATCATATTGTCATAGTTAATCAAAAGTCTATTCATTAATTGCGCAATTCATACTCTTACTTATAAAGTTACAAAACGAATGACATATGTCAGCCAATCGCTGGCCCACGTTTAAGCATCATTAAATGTTAACTAGATGGAGATTAAAACGGCAGTAAATGGGTTTTAAGAGGCTGCGGAGGCATTGAATCAACGGTGTATATGGTCTGAGTTAATGGGGACGACAGATGCTTAGAAATGTTGGCGAATTTCTTCTAAATACAGGCTTCATGGCTTCGGCTGCCTATATGTTCATTCACGTCACTTGTTGAACCAGTGGGAGAACAGAAGAGTACAAAAAAGTCTTGGCTGTTGCTTGTTTTAGAAGATTTTGAGACAAAAATAAAAAATTTAGGAAAAGAGAGCAAAGTGATGGAGCCAAGCTCACTCCATACATGGCGGGGTACCAAGCCCACTCCATACATGGTGGAGTACCAAGCCCAATCATAACATGGCGGAGGTGATCACAGCCCACTCCATACAAAGATGGGTACGATGCCCACTCCATAAGGCTTTATGGCTTCAGCTGCCTATATGTTCATTCACGTCACTTGTTCAACCAGTGGGAGAACAGAAGAGTACAAAAAAGTCTTGGCTGTTGCTTGTTTTAGAAGATTTCCAGACAAAATTAAAACATTTAGGAAAAGAGAGCAAAGTGATGGAGCCAAGCTCACTCCATACATGGCGGGGTACCAAGCCCACTCCATACATGGTGGAGTACCAAGCCCACTCCATACATGGCGGGGTACCAAGCCCACTCCAAACATGGCGGAGTACCAAGCCCACTCCATACATGGCGGAGTACCAAGCCCACTCCATACATGGCGGGGTACCAAGCCCACGCCATACAAGGCGGAGTACCAAGCCCACTCCATACATGGCGGAGTACCAAGCCCACGCCATACATGGCGGGGTACCAAGCCCACTCCATACAGGCTTTATGGCTTCAGCTGCCTATATGTTCATTCATGTCACTTGTTGAACCAGTGGGAGAACAGAAGAGTACAAAAAAGTCTTGGCTGTTGCTTGTTTTAGAAGATTTTCAGACAAAATTAAAAAATTTAGGAAAAGAGAGCAAAATGAGGGAGCCAAGCTCACTCCATACATGGCGGGGTACCAAGCCCACTCCATACATGGCGGAGTACCAAGCCACTCAACTGGTGGTACAAGCCCCCTCATACATGGCGGAGTACAAGCCCACCATACATGGCGGGTACCAAGCCCACTCCATTTCATGAGGGTCAAGCCACACCATACATGGCGGTGTACCAAGCCCACTCCATACATGTCGGAGTACCAAGCCCACGCCATACATGGCGGGGTACCAAGCCCACGCCCTACATGGGAGTACCAAGCCATCATACTGCGGAGTACCAAGCCCCCTCCGTACATGGCGGTGGTACAAGCCCACTCCATACAGGTTTTTGGCTTCGCTGCTATTGTTTTCATGTACTTGTTGAACGTGGGAGAACGAGAGTACAAAAGTCTTGGCTGTGCTTGTTTAAAGTTTCAGACAAAATTAGAAATTTAGGAAAAGAGAGCAAAGTGATGGAGCCAAGCTCACTCCATACATGGTGGGGTACCAAGCCCACTCCATACATGGCGGAGTACCAAGCCCACTCCATACATGGCGGGGTACCAAGCCCAATCCATACATGGCGGGGTACCAAGCCCACTCCATACATGATGGGGTACCACGCCCACTCCATACAGGCTTTATGGCTTCAGCTGCCTATATGTTCATTCACGTCACTTGTTGAACCAGTGGGAGAACAGAAGAGTACAAAAAAGTCTTGGCTGTTGCTTGTTTTAGAAGATTTTCAGACAAAATTAAAAAATTTAGGAAAAGATAGAGCAAAGTGATGGAGCCAAGCCCACTCCATACATGGCGGGGTAACAAGCTCACTCCATACATGGCGGGGTACCAAGCCCACTCCAAACATGGTGGAGTACCAAGCCTCCTTCATGGCGGGGTACCAAGCCCAATCCATACATGGCGGGTACCAAGCCCACTCCATACATGGGATGGTGTAATGCACCATCATGCAGGTACAAGCCCACTCCATACAGGCTTTATGGCTTCAGCTGCCTATATGTTCATTCATCGTCACTTGTTGAACCAGTGGGAGAACAGAAGAGTACAAAAAAGTCTTGGTTGTTGCTTGTTTTAGAAGACTTTCAGACAAAATTAAAAAATGTAGGAAAAGATAGAGCAAAGTGATGGAGCCAAGCCCACTCCATACATGGTGGAGTACCAAGCCCACTCTATACATGGTGGGGTACCAAGCCCCCTCCATACAGGCTTTATGGCTTCAGCTGCCTACATGTTCATTCATGTCACTTGTTGAATCAGTGGGATAACAGAAATGTACAAAAAAGTCTTGGCTGTTTCTGTTTTTCAGAAGATTTTCTGACAAAATTAAAAATTTTGGAAAAGGTAGAGCAAAGTAATTGAGCCAAGCCCACTCCATACATGATGGGGTACCAAGCCCACTCCATACATGGCGGGGTACCAAGCCCACTCCAAACATGGTGGAGTACCGGGTGTTAGTTACATTCTATAGAAACAAAACTTCCAAAACAGTGTGGCGCAAATGTGTTTGTTTCCCATTCCACATAGCTGGGGAGAGGCAGACACTGTGAGCCATGTCAAGGCAAGGTACTTGAATTTTCCATTGCGGGAGCCATTGCTCTATTTGCCCAGGACACTAGAATTCTTTGTCCCAACCCTGAACCCATCAGAGAAAGTACCTCTATGGTCGGCCTACCATCTGCACAGAACATGTTCACATCCAAGGGGCAGTTCTACAGCTTCAGGCTCCCACTTCCTGTTCAGGCTGTGGGTGGTTCTACATCTTCAGACTCCTCTTCCTGTTTAGGCTGTTGGCAGTTATACAGCTTCAGGCTTCCACTTCCTGTTTAGGCTGTGGGCATTTCTACAACTTCAGGCTTTCACTTCCTGTTCAGGCTGTGAATGGTTCTACAGCTTCAGACTCCCACTTCCTGTTCAGGCTGTGGGCAGTTCTGCAGCTTCAGGCTGTCACTTCCTGTTCAGGCTGTGGGTGGTTCTACAACAGTGACTAACATTTCAGGCAGAAAGCTACAGAGCTCTAAATGGTTAAAGTTTGTCATATATATATATATATATATATAAACAAGCTCCTGTGCTGCTAATAAGACACAGCAGGTAGTGACCTCATCATGGTCAGACTGGGGGAGCTGGAAGGAACCTAGGGAACCTTCTGAAAACAAACAGGATTTAAAAACTGCTCTAACTCTGAAATGAAGCTAAATCAGAACAGCAATGTATCTGGTAATAGTCTATAGTTACCTTTGCCTACAATGAAATGGGAATGGCCTTTTAACATTAGCAGGTAGTTTTACTGGTTTTGCTGATCGGTGTCTGCACCTTCAGATGGGAGATCTTCTACGTGCCGGGGAACATAGTTGTGACACTGCTGAGTAAACAAGCGGCTGTAATGGGCAAACACTGAATATTCTTCATGTCTGCTGAGAATATTATCCCCACAGATAATTACATCAGAGCAGGAGATGATCCTTCCCCAGCCATGAAGAGCTGTGAGAGAATAAAGTGCATCTCTGTGAAAGATTCTTTCTCTCCTCGCTCACAGATGGCACCAGCTGTAACGTGACCCAGTAAAGAGTCAACACGTATGCCAAGTATGCACGGAGCAGGCAGATAAGGGCTCGGTGACGGACCGGCTGCTCATGGTCAGTCTTTGGTTCTCAAACCAGGAGACTCCGAGCCGGAGATGAGCCGAACACGAGTGGTACTGTCATAGAGTAATGGGCACAAATGAGATTTACAGACATTTCACCGAGGGCCAGGGACTCTCACCAGTGCTCCCCGGCCGTGAAGGTGCCTAAAGCAAATAAAGGTGAATGCACTTGGGACAGATCTGCTGTGGATTTTCTATGTGGATTTGCCTGTGGAAAATCCACAGCGAATTACAGTACCACCCATGTGGATTGGATTTTACAAACCTTTCCATGCAGAAATGGACCCCTAAGGATGAATGCAGGGTCCATTTTTTTATTTTAGTACAGTGGGAAGTTTTAAAAAGTCTTAGAAAACCCCTTTAAGGGACATTCACACAAACAGTAAAATCCGCTGCGTTGTCCGACGTGGTTTTCAAAAAGGGAGCTTTCACACAGCGCAGTTTTGGCATACCTCCCAACTTTTAGAGATTGCAAAGAGGGACACATCAGGCCACGCCTCTAACCACGCCCAAACACATGACATCATACTAAGACACACCTCTAACCAGCCCATACACATCCCATGCCAACTTTTTAGACAGCCAAAAAGGGGGACACATGCTCGGGATTCATTGTGTCAATAATGAAATATTAAGTAAATTGTTCTGTAATTATACAGGTACTAAGCCATAAGATACTTTTTAAAGCAAGATAGCCCAGTTTATTGAGGGCAAATCTATTTCTAAATGAAAAAGGGCGTTTATAGAGCAAAGAGGGACAGAGGGACAAGGGTTAAAAATAGGGACAGTCCCTCCAAAATAGGGACAGTTGGGAGCTATGGTTTTGGTGCAGTTTTAACTGCGCTCCAATTAAACTGCCTTTATTACCGGCAAGCTTCTTTCAGTTGTCTAAATTGTTCAGGAACGTGTTTCAAGTAAGTAATCAATGACTGTGTGTGAAGTCTTGTGGATACAATCACACTAACTGATCCCCTCACTTTCCCAAAACATTTTTAGAAAAAGTGAAAAAGTGCTGGTAATAAAGGCAGTTTAGTTGGAGCGCAGCTAAAACTGCACCAATTTGTGGTGACGCCAAAGCCTAAGTGTTTCAAATGATGGATGCTTGTGGATTAACCCCTTAACGACCGCCCACCATCTTTTGACGTCGGCTGGTGCGGGTCGTTCGTCTGCAGCGACGTCTTTTGGCGTCGCTGCAGACTTAGGGGTTTGCGGCGCCCGGCGTCGCAAAACTGGGGGATCGGGGCTGCCCTTACACAACCCTGATCCCGAGCATGTCCTGGCGAAGCAACCAGAGGGGGAGGAAACCTCCGCTCCCCAGGCTTTAAAACCTTTGATTGCGGCAGATCGTCCACCGCAGCATAAACAAAGGGTTTCCCTGCTCTGTCGGGTTGATGGAAAAGTCCGGTGACCGACAGAGCTGGGGGAGCGGGTGCACAGCAGCCCTAGAGTAGCCCCAGGGCTGTCTGTGTAAGAAGCCAGTGACCAGGACACACTGTGTGCTGCCCTGATTTACTGCCTGAGTCAAAGTGACACAGATTAGAATGTATTAGCATATATGAATATGTTAATACATTACTAAGTGTTAAAAAAAAAAAAGGGTTTAAAACAGTTCTCCCTTCATGGCATAAAAAAATTAAAAATATAAAAAGAATAAAAAAAAAAAAATAAATAATAATAAAAAAAAAAAAATATTTAATAAAAAAAAAATTGTGCATACATTCACACACAAAAAAACCTACACCATGTTGGCCACCCCACGACCGTAATAACCTGTAGAATAATCTTTAAAAAGTTATTAAGTGTGGAATTGTGAATGGTGTAAAAAAAAAAAAAATAAAAAAATTTTGCAATAATTTCTAAGTGAACTTAAACTATTCCCCAATAAAGTACAAAATTGTCCCCAAATTAAAACGAGGCCTCATCCAACTGGTCACTGAAAAAAAAAAAAAAGTTACAACTGTTGAAACACAAGGAGGCAAAAACTAAAAAAACGTTCTGGTTATTAACTACTTTTCAGGCGTTCGGCTTAAGGGGTTAAGGGTCGTTTTTTGGATTAGGTGAACTTGCAGTTGACATTAAGAAATTACTCCCATTCATGCCTCTGTGAGTTTGGAGACGGATCCGCATTAAAAACCACATCCAATATTTTTGGAAGGGGGTTTAGCTGTTTTTCCTTAAAAAGGGTGCCTTTTTGTTTTAAATAAAAAATATTTCCTTGGGTTTTTTTGTTTAAAACCCCAGAAAGATTCCTTGGTCTATTCCTTTAAAACAAAATGGAAATTCTGATTTTAGATGTCATTGGGGACAGCTTAAAACCTTGTGTAAAACGCGCCAACAACATTTTGATGTTTTTTTTTAACAGAGATCCAAATCTAAAACCACATAAAGATGAAAAAATAATAAGGCAACGGATGATGCAACTGAATTTTACTCGTCGTGTGGACGTACCCTATAGGGCCGTTCACACGGCTTATTTCGGCGCTGATTGGCACTACTGCGCGCGGATTTGGCTGCAGTAGGACGCAATCCGTCGCCCTAATTACGGTAATCCACCGTTCTCATAGAGAACAGTGGATTCCGTCGCTCCTTCCCGCTCGGCGAATCCGCCGGGCGGGGAGAAAGTGACCTGCACATTATCCAGGCGCAATACGTGCCGTGGATAATGGAAGTCTATGGGGCCGCGGGGCCCCGCCCCCCGCCCCGCCCCTTATTCAAGACGGATTTGCGATTGTATTGTACGCCCGGGGGGACGACACGTAATCCATAGCTCTCTACGAGAGGTGCGAATTACCGTAATTGCGGCGAGCATTTCGCCGTTTATAAAGCGCAATTTGTGGCAAAATATGCACGCAATTATGCTTTAAAATAAGCCGTGCGAACATACCCTTAAAAGGCCAAACCACAAGTAAAGTTCTCACTTCTCCACTTTAGCTTTCCTCAAAAAATTGAAAAATGTTGCCAAATTGAGAATTGAGCTTTTTTCAGTCCTTAACAACCAATTGGATTCTTAGAGTCCATCCAAGCAACAATCATTTCCAGTTGGAAATCCACGCGGATTAGGATTTTAAAAAACCATCAAAAACCGACTATAAACCATAGACCTCAATAGAAAATCTGTGTTGTCCATACGATTTCAAAACTGCTGTTTTTGCAAAAACATAGCAAATGTTCAATAATTACTTGTAAAATTTACTATTGAAGTCAATGAGATGGCATGAAAAAACAACCAGGAAATTTTGTACTTGTTTTTTGGCTCAGATTTTGGCGCAGATCCGCGTCCAAAAACTCAATAGCGTTCTATGATGCAAAGAAAAAAAACAAATTGAAAAAATGAGTCTGGAAACCTGGCCAAAAAAACTAAACCCGACTTGAAAATCCTTGGTTTATCGTGTAAAATTTGGCTCAAATACTTGTCGGACGACGCGGTTTTAGGATTCAGAATCCGATGAGTATTTTGTTCATTGTTGTGTGGACGCAGCCTTGGGCCATGTTTACACTTCACTGGAGTTTGGTCTGACTTTTTGCGGATTCAGTATTTAGAATCCGCAAAAAATCTGACTGTAAACAGTTCCCCTAGACCTCAATGCAAAATCCGAGCTGTAATCTACACAACTCGTAGTTTCTGAGTTCGGATTTTAAAGCCGAAATCCATTAAAAAAACTTAGAACATGTTCTATAATCTGTCGCAAAACAGCGGATTATAGTATTGTTCAATGTAATGGGCCGGACGAAATCCAAACACAAAATGCATCAAAAAAAAAAAAAAAACGCCGTAAACGATTAAAACCAATTCTGGTCGGAATCTGTAACAGAATCTGATGATATTTTACAATTGCCGCGTAGACATCGCCTAAGGCAGACTCCTAGAATTTTGCCATGAACTTGTAATTTGAAATGTCATGGATTAGAAAAAAGGGTCAGGCACCGGTTC
>JAODAL010056592.1:12500-23193 GCA_025379985.1 Phyllomedusa bahiana | reverse complement strand
CGCCCTCCCCCGCACCTCTCTTTTCGCCGCGCCCTCCCCGCCACTCCTCTCTTGCCGTGCTCCTCCCCGCACTCTCTCTTGCCGCCCTCCTCCCCGCACTCTCTCTCGCCGCGCTCCTCCCCGCACTCTCTCTCGCCGCGCTCCTCCCCGCACTCTCTCTCACCGCGCTCCTCCCCGCACTCTCTCTTGCCATGCTCCTCCCCGCGCTCTCTCTTACCGCGCTCCTCCCCATGCTCTCTCTTGCCGCGCTGCTGCCCGCGCTCTCTCTTGCCGCGCTCCTCCCCGCGCTCTCTCTTGTCGCGCTCCTCCCCATGCTCTCTATTGTCGCTCTCCTCCCCGCACTCTCTCTTGCCATGCTCCTCCCCGCGCTCTCTCTTACCGCGCTCCTCCCCATGCTCTCTCTTGCCGCGCTCCTCCCCGCGCTCTCTCTTGTCGCGCTCCTCCCCATGGAGTGTGTTTATGGGAGGAGGAGTGTGTTTATGGGAGGAGGAGTGTGTTTATGGGAGGAGGAGTGTGTTTATATGTAAGGAGTGATATGAAGGCAAATGTGAAAGAGGTAATACAGGGCGGAGTAGCTAATGATGTGGAAAAAATTGTGGGTGGAATACAAGGTGGGATTAATGCAGAAATTATTATTTTTTGTGTAATCTATAGGACCCCCGAACATCACTGAGGAGATAGAAGAACAATGCATAATAAAAATGGTGCGGGCAACTCAGGCAGGTACAGTGGTAATAAATGGGTGACTTCAAATTTCCCAGGCATTGACTGGGTCACGGTTCTGCATCGACTGAAAAAAGGAAGGGGTTCCTCAATCTGTTAGAGGATAATTTTATGGGGCAGTTTGTGGAGGAACCCACTAGAAGTGATGCTCTGTTGGATCTGGTCATTTCTAATAAAGCAGAACTTTGTGGGAAAACGGTCACGGTTTCTGAAAATCTAGGTAACCGTGACCAAAAATATAATTTATTTAAGCATAAACTGGAAAAAAGAAAAAAAACAGAGCGGGAAAGTAAAAACATTTAATTTTAAAGGGCAAATTTTTGCTTATTGAGGGGACGCAATTACAGGACCTGACTGGGGAGCAGCTATTAGAAAAATAGTGATATAGAAGGCCAAAGGGAGGCTTTAAATTATACTTTGGGGAAATTTATTGCAAAATATTTTCCCTATGGGTAACAAGTATAGGCGACTAAAACTAAAACCAACATTGGCTTCTACCTTTTCTGTTAAGAGGGAAATAAACAATAAAAAAAAGGGCCTTTAAAAAATATAATCAGGGGGCTCGGCATCAGCCTTTGAAAATTACAAAGAGCTTAATAAAATTTGTAAAAAAGTGAAAAAAAAGCAGCAAAAATTTTCAAAATGAAAGGCAAGTGGCCAAAGGATTGCAATGACTAACCCCAAGAACTTCTTTAAAGCATATAAATGCCAAAAAGCCAAAGTCAGAGCAAGTGGGAAACCCTTAAAAACCGGTGATGGGGAGCTGGTCACTGGTGACCAAGAGAAAGCAAGGTACTAAATGGGGTTCTTCACTCAGTATATACTATCAAGGGATAGTAGTTGAGGGGGGGTGGCCAAGTGCGATCTAGGTGGTGCCAGTTTCTGTTAATACATCATCTGCTAATAATTAATTGGCTCAGTGTAGAAAAAGTCCAAAGCCAAGTTAAATAAACTGAATGTGAACAAGGCTCCAGGCCCTGATGGCATTCACCCAAGAGTTCTTAAAGAGCTCAGCTACGGTTTATCAGTGTGCCCCTGTAACATGATATTTAGAAAATCCTTGGTGAACTGGTATAGTGCCAGGAACTTGGCGCAAGGCAAAATGTAGTTCCCATCTTCAAAAAAGGTTCTAAGTCTTGCCCAGGTAATTATAGACCAGTAAGTTTAACATCTTTGTGGGGAAAAATTGTTTGAAGGGCTCATAAGGGACTATATACAGGCGTATGTTGACAAATACAATATTATTAGTGATTGGGCCAGCATGGATTTAACTAAGGACAGAAAGCTGTCAGACCAATCTGTTTTTCTTTTTATGAAGGGGTGAGAGAAGTCTGGTTTAGCGGGCAGCTGTGGATATTGTGTTTTAGACTTTGCAAAGGCGTTTTGAAACTGTCCCCGCTTTAAGCGTTTGTTAGGTAAACTAGAATCCAAATTGGGGTTAGAGATAACAGTGTGTAATTGGATTAAAAAAACTGGCTGCTGGATCGACTCAGAGAGTGGTGGTAATGAATCCTACTCTGAGTGGTCCCCGGTTGAGAGTGGTGTGCCGCAGGGCTTTAGTATTGGGTCCCTTTCTTATTTAATGTATTTATTAACGATATAGTGGGGGAAAGGGATCAATAGCACGGTTTCGATTTTTGCAGATGACACCAAGCTATGGTAAGGGTAGTGCAAACTATGGAAGATGCTCATAAATTGCAAGCAGACCTGGGACACACTGAGTGCTTGGGCATCCACTTGGCAAATTGGGGTTCAATGTGGAAAAATGTAAGGTTCGCATCTGGGGAGAAATATATATTACAGGCATCATATGTCCTGGGGGGAGGAAAAACTTGGAGAATCGCTTGTTGAGAAAGATCTGGGCGTTCTTGTAGAACATAAAAATACAGAACAGCATGCAATGTCAAACAGCTGCCTCTAAGGCAGTAGATATTGGCGTTATTAAAAGAGGCATGGACTCGCGGGACAAGGATGTCATTCTAAAACCCCTTACAAAGCATTGGTGCGACCTCACTTAGAATATGCTGTTCAGTTTTGGGCCCCAGTTTATAGAAGAGATGTAATAGAGCTAGAGAGAGTACAAAGACGAGCAACCAAACTTATAAGGGGGAAAGGAGCATCTTAGTTATATGAGGCGAGGTTAGTAGAATTGAACTTATTTAGTCTTGAGAAAAGACGGCTTCGGGGGGCTGATTAATTTATATAAATTTTATAAAATGGTCCCTACAAAAAGTATGGGAGAAATTATTTCAGGTGAAGCCCCCTCAAAAGACAAGGGGACATTCCCTTCGACTAGAGAAAAAAAGATTCAATCTCCAGAGGAGAAGAGCGTTTTTCACTGTAAGAACTGTAAATCTGTGGAATAGCCACCTGAGGAGCTGGTCACAGCAGGAACTGTAGAGAGTTTCAAGAAAGGCTTAGATACCTACCTGGAACTAAAGAATATTAATGCGTACGTAGCTAGGTCAAATTCTGGATCCTGGCCGGTGGCGGCTCTGGGGTCAGAATAGGGTCTATACTGGAGCAGGTTGGTTCTTGCTTGTGGTTTCGGGGCATTAACCAGTGGGGAGCCTGGGGTTTAAGTCCTTGTCTCTCTCCCTCACCCACATTTTTCCCACCCTTGGTTGAAAATCCGATGGACATGTGTCTTCTTTCAACCTACTAACTATGTAACTATGTAACTATATTGTCGCGCTCCTCCCCGCGCTCTCTCTTGCCGCGCTCCTCCACTCTCCTCCCCGCACTCTCTCTTGCCATGCTCCTCCCCGCGCTCTCTCTCGTCGCACTCCTCCCCGCACTCTCCTGCCGTGCTCCTCCCCCCCCGCTCCTCTCTCTTCGCGCTCCTCCCCACGCCCCTCTCCCTCGCGCTCCTCCCCGCACTCTCTCTTCTTGCGCTCCCCCCGCACTCTCTCTTGCCCCGCCGCTCCTCCCCGCACTCTCTCTTGTCGCGCTCCTCCCCTCACTCTCTCTCGCCGCGCTCCTCCCCGCACTCTCTCTTGCCGCGCTCCTCCCCGCACTCTCTCTTGTCGCGCTCCTCCCCATGCTCTCTATTGTCGCGCTCCTCCACTCCCCTCCCCGCACTCTCTCTCTCATCACCCCCTCTTGTTAATTCTACTTCAGTGAGGATTTATTAGGGCGCATTCACACGGCGATAACAAAATACTGGTCCGATTATCGTTGTTTCATTTTTCGCACGCAGGGGGTGACTTCTTTCTGGGGTCTGCGGAGTTCCCGTCGCCCGTCTCACCAACTGGTTCATGTTCTCCCCTAATTCTGTATCTGAGAATGAATATGTTCTCTGTTTTAACTTATCGGCGTCGGTGTCAAAAACCGTCCGGAAGAAAATCCGTGCAGTGTGGAGGGTGCAGTGTTGAGCGTGCAGTGTGGAGCGTGCAGTGTGGAGGGTGCAGTGTGGAGCGTGCAGTGTGGAGCGTGCAGTGTGGAGCGTGCAGTGTGGAAAGTGCAGTGTGGAGCGTGCAGTGTGGAGCGTGCAGTGTGGAGCGTGCAGTGTGGAGCGTGCAGGGTGGAGTGTGCAGGGTGGAGCGTGCAGGGTGGAGCGTGGCAGTGTGGAGCGTGCAGTGTGGCTGCAGTGTTGAATGTGCAGTGTGGACGTGCAGTGTTGATTGTGCAGTGTGGAGCGTGCAGCGTGGAATGTGGAGCGTGCAGTGTAGAATGTACAGTGTGGAGCGTGCAATGTGGAGCGTGCAGTGTGGATTGTGGAGCGTGCAGTGTGCAATGTGGAGCGTGCAGTGTGGAGCGTGCAGTGTTGAATGTGCAGTGTGGAGCGTGCAGTGTTGAATGTGCAGTGTGGAGCGTGCAGCGTGGACTGTGGAGCGTGCAGTGTAGAATGTACAGTGTGGAGCGTGCAATGTGGAGCGTGCAGTGTGGAGCGTGCAGTGTGGAATGTGGAGCAGGCAGTGTGGAGCGTGCAGTGTGGAGCGTGCAGTGTGGAGCGTGCAGTGTGGAGCGTGCAGTGTGCAGTGTGGAGCGTGCAGTGTGGAGCGTGCAGTGTGGAGCGTGGAGCGTGCAGTGTGGAGCGTGCAGTGTGGAGCGTGCAGTGTGGAGCGTGCAGTGTGGCGCGTGGACTGCTGCAGGGATTTTCTAAACCAGGGCTGTGGGGACATAGCCTTACAATCACTTTCGGTTGTCGTGATGTCGCCGTGTCTTATCGTCATCGCTGCAGCCGGTTAACCCTATAGTAACCTGAGTGTGACAGCAGGAACGTACACGGATAATGATCGTAGTAACGTCCAGAGCAGAATACAGCACTGAGTGGCGGCTGATACAACAAGGGCGCGCGGCTGTCATGGCGGCGGCGCCCTGCTGCGGATGGCGGCGTCTTACTGTGTGCGCACTTTGGGTGACTAAGCCGCTGCGCAGAGATTTGCACCTTGACACATAAATCAGATGAGGGGAAAGTTCTCACAATGGCCGCAGCTTGTTCGCGGGGAGATACGGTCGGATGATGAAAGCCGGAGAGAAATGTTTCATCTCCCGCGTCACACGGAGCGAACAATCTCAGAGCTGAAGCCGCGAGATCGCAGATAGGAGCCGCCGCCGCCGCCATCGCTCTCTTCATTTCCTGACAACAAAAAATAAAAATAAACCGTGTCGGCGGCGGCGACGAGAAGCAGAAGCTCATCACACATCAGATACGGCGGCGCCGGCAGCAGCGCCCTCCCCCGCACATTGTGTCCGCCGCTCTCTGGGGCCAGATTTGCATTTTAATGGAAGGCGCTCATCGACTCTTTGCACCACAAGTGGCATCATTACCGGAGGCGAGCGGATTACGCTGATGGGGAGATAGTGTAATAAGCAGCTCTTCATCGCTGCGCGGATTAGTCGCCTGCCGCCCGCTGATAATTTGTCTGCACAGATGTTGTACTTGAGAGGAGAAGATGAAATTTACAGGATTCAGCACCGTCAGACAATTACACCGCTACTGCTTCCCTAAATAAGATCAATAGGATATTGAGCCGCGACCGCACCCCACACCCCTCCATTGTCCCCCCTGCTCCAGACCCCGACGCACCCCCCACTCGCCTGCTCAGCCGGAACGTAAGCACCGCCCCTCTGCAAACACAACATTCACAACATCAGCGCCGGGACCAAAAACCGACACCCCCGAAACCAGAGACAGAACCTCCAGGGGCACAGCCAGAACCTGACGCCCCCGAAACCAGAGACCAAAACCTGACGCCCCTGGAACCAGAGACAGAACCTCCGCGACCAGAACCTGACCCCCCCGAAACAGAACATCCGGGTCCGCGACCAAAGCCTGACGTCCCCGAAACCAAAACCTGATGCCCCCCCGAAACCAGAGACAGACCCTCCGGGGCCGCAACCAGACCCTGACACCCCGAAAGCAGAGACAGAACCTCCGGGGCAGCAACCAGAACCTGACACCCCCGAAACCCGAGACCAAAACCTGACGCCCCCTGAAACAGAACCTCCGGGGCTCCAACCAAAACCTGAGGCCCCCGAAAGCAGAAACAGACCCTCCGGGGCCGCAACCAAAACCTGACGCCCCCAACACCAGAGACAGAACCTCTGCGACCAGAACCTGACACCCCTGAAACCCGAGACCAAAACCTGACGTCCCCGAAACCAGAGACCAAAACCTGACGCCCCTGAAACCAGAGAGACACCTCCGTGACCAGAACCTGACCCAAAGCCAGCCCTGACGTCCCCGAAACCAGAGACAGAACCTCCGTGACCAAAACCAGATGCACCCGAAACAGAAACACCGGGGCCGCGACCAAAACATGACATCCCCGAAACCAGAGACAGAACCTCCGCAGCCACAACCAGAACCTGACACCTCCAAAACCAGAGAAAGAACCTCCGCGACCAGAACCTGACGTCCCCAAAACCAGAGACAGAACCTCCACGGCCACGACCAGAACCTGACGTCCCCAAAACCAGAGACAGAACCTCCGGGGCAGCAACCAGAACCTGACGCCCCCGAATCCCGCGACAGAACCTCCGGGGCCACAATCAAAGCCTGACGCTCCCGAAACAGAAACTCCGGGGCCGCAACTGAAACCTGTGGCCCCCCGAAACCAGAAACAGAACCTCCGGGGCCACAACCAAAACCTGACGCCCCCAAAACCAGAAACAGAAACTCCACGTTAGTAACCAAAACGTGACGCCCCCGAAACAGAACCGTCGAAACCCCAATCAAAACCTGACACCCCCAAAACCAGAGACAGAAACTCCGGGGCCATGACCAAAACCTGACACCCCCGAAACAGAACATCCGGGTCCGCGATCAAACCTGACGCCCCCGAAACAGAACCTCCGGATCCACAATCAAAACCTGACGTCCCCGAAACCAGAAACAGAATCTCCAGGACGCAACCAAAACCTGACGCCCCCGAAATAGAACCTCCTGGGCCTCAGCCAAAACCTGAGGCCCCCGAAACAGAACCTCCGGGGCCGCAACCAAAACCTGAAGCCCCAGAAACCAGAGACCGAACCTCCAGGGCCGCAACCAAAACTTGACGCTCCTGAAACCAGAGACAGAACCTCCAAGGCCACCACCAAAGCCTGACACCGCCGAAACTAGAGACAGGACCTCCGGGGTCGCAACCAAAACCTGAAGCCCCCGAAGCCAGAGACAGAAACTCCAGGGCCGCATCCAAAACCTTAAGCCCCCGAAACCATAGACTGAACCTCCAGGGCCGCAACCAAAATCTGACGCCCCCGAAACCAGAGACAGAACCTCCAGGGCCGCAACCAAAGCCGGATGCCCCCCGAAACCAGAGACAGAACCTGCAGAGCTGCAACCAAAACCTGACGCCCCCGAAACCAGAGACAGAACCTCCAGAGCTGCAACCAAAACCTGACGCCCCCGAAACCAGAGACAGAACCTCTATGGTCACTACCAAAGCCTGACACTCCCGAAACCAAAGACAGGACCTCCAGGATCGCAATCAAAACCTGACGTCCCCGAAGCCAGAGACAGAACCTCCAGGGCCGCAACCAAAACCTGATGCCCCCAAAAACCAGAGACGGGACATCCAGGGCCGCAACCAAAACCTGATGCCCCCGAAACCAGAGACAGAATCTCTGGGGCCACAACCAAAACCTGACGCCCTCGAAACCAGTAACAGAACCTCCGGGCCACAACCAAAATCTGACGGCCCGAAACCAGAGACAGCACCTCCGGGGGCACAACCGAAACCTGACGCCCCAAAAACCAGAGTCGGAACCTTTGGGGCCACGACCAAAACCTGACACCCTCGAAACCAGAGACGGAACCTCCAGGGCCGCGACCACAACCTAACGCCCCCGAAACCAGAGACGGAACCCTTTGAGGCCACCACCAAAGCCTGACGCCCCCGAAACCAGAGACGGAACCTCCGGGGCCGTGACCAAAACCTGATGCCCCCAAAACAGAACCTCAGGGGCCACAACCAAAACCTGATGCCCCCGAAACAGAACCTCAGCCGCAACTAAAACATGACGCCCCCCAAAACTAGAGACAGAACCGCCGGGACCGGAGCCAAAGCCTGACACCCCTGAAACCAGAGAAAGGACCTCCGGGCCGCAACCAAAAACTGACACCCCTGAAACCAGAGACAGAACCTCCAGGGCCGCTACCAAAACCTGACGTCCCCAAACCCCGAAACAGAACCTCCGGGGCTGCGACCAAAACCTGACGCCCAACCACAGAACCTCCGGATCCACAACCAAAACCTGACGCCCCCAAAACCAGAGACAGAAACTCCAGGGCTGTGACCAAAACCTGACGCCGCCGAAACAGAACATCCAGGTCCTCGATCAAATCCTGATGTCCCCGAAACCAGAGACAGAACCTCTAGATCTGCAACAAAAACCTGACGCCCCCGAAACCAGAGACGGAACCTCCAGGGCGCAACCAAAACCTGATGCCCCCGAAACCAGAGACAGAACCTCCAGAGCTGCAACAAAAACCTGACGCCCCCGAAACCAGAGACAGAACTTCCGGGGCCATGATCAAAGCCTGACGCCCCCGAAATAGAACCTCCGGGGCCACAGCCAAAACCTGAGGCCTCCGAAACAGAACCTCCGGGGCTGAAACCAAAACCTGACACCCCCGAAACCACAGACAGGACCTCCGGGGTCGCGACCAAAACCTGACACCCCCGAAACCAGAAACAGAACCTCCGAGGCCACAACCAAAACCTGATGCCCCCGAAACCAGAGACAGAACCTCCAGGGCCGCAACCAAAACCTGAAGCCCCCAAAACCAGAGACGGAACCTCCGGGGCCGCAACCAAAATCTGATGCCCCCGAAACCAGAGACAGAACCTCCAGAGCTGCAACCAAAACCTGATGCCCCCGAAACCAGAGACCTCCGGGGCTGAAACCAAAACCTGACACCCCCGAAACCAGAGACGGAACCTCCAGGGCCGCAACCAAAACCTGACGCCCCCAAAACCAGAGACGGAACCTCCGGGGCCGCAACCAAAAACTGATGCCCCCAAAACCAGAGACAGAACCTCCAGAGCTGCAACCACAACCTGATGCCCCCGAAACCAGAGACGTAACCTCCGGGGCCGTCAACAAAACCTGACGCCCCCGAAATAGAACTTTCGGGGCCACAATTAAAACCTGAGGCCCCCCAAACAGAACCTCCGGGGCCGCAACCAAAACCTGACACCCCAGAAAATAGAGACAGAACCGTAGGGACCGCAACCAAAGCCTGACACCCTCGAAACCAGATACAGGACCTCCGGGGTCGCAACCAAAACCTGATGCCCCCCAAACCAGAGACAGAACCTCCAGTGCCGCACCCAAAACCTGACGCCCCCGAAACCAGAGACGTAACCTCCAGGGCCGTAACCAAAACCTGACGCCCCCGAAACCAGAGACAGAAGCTCCATGGCCGCAACCAAAACCTGACGCCCCCGAAACTAGAAATGGAACCTCCAGGGCGCAACCAAAACCTGATGCCCCCGAAACCAGAGACAGAACCTCCGGAGCCGCAACCAGAACCTGATGCCCATGAAACAGAACCTCAGGGGCTGCGACCAAAACCTGACGCCCCCGAAACCAGAGACAGAAGCTCCATGGCTGCAACCAAAACCTGACGCCCCCGAAACCAGAGACGGAACCTCCAGGGCGCAACCAAAACCTGATGCCCCCGAAACCAGAGACAGAACCTCCAGAGCTGCAACAAAAACCTGACGCCCCCGAAACCAGAGACAGATCTTCCGGGGCCATGATCAAAACCTGACGCCCCCGAAACAGAACCTCCGGGGCCACAACCAAAACCTGAGGCCCCCGAAACAGAACCCCCAGGGCCGCAACCAAAACCTGACACCCCCGAAACCAGAGAAAGGACCTCTGGGGTCGCAACCAAAACCTGACCCTCGCTAAACCAGAGACAGGACTTCCGGGATCACAACCAGGACCTGAGGCCCCCGAAACAAGAGACAGAACCTCCGGTGCCGCGACCAAAACCTGACACCCCCGAAACCAGAAACAGAACCTCCGGGGCCGCAACCAAAACCTGACGCCTCCAAAACCAGAGACGGAACCTCCAGGGCCGCAACCAAAACCTGACGCCCCCGAAACCAGAGACAGAACCTCCAGGGCTGCAACCAAAACCTGACGCCCCCGAAACCAGAGACGGAACCTGCAGGGCCTTAACCAAAATCTGATGCCCCCGAAACCAGAGACAGAACCTCCAGAGCTGCAACCAAAACCTGATGCCCCCGAAAGCAGAGACAGAACCTCCGGGGCCATGATCAAAACCTGACACCCCCAAAATAGAACCTCCGGGGCCACAATTAAAACCTGAGGCCCCCCAAACAGAACCTCCGGGGCCGCAACCAAAACCCGACACCCCCGAAACCAGAGACGGAACCTCCGGAGCCACAACCAAAACCTGACGCCCCCGAAACCAGAGACAGAAACTCCGGAGCCGCAAGCAAAACCTGACGCCCCCGAAACCAGAAACAGAACCTCCGGGGCCGCGACC
>JAODAL010056592.1:0-7500 GCA_025379985.1 Phyllomedusa bahiana | reverse complement strand
TCCGAGGGGTGGGGGACGGGTGAGGAGTGGTCCTGAGGTGTGGGAGGGGTGCGGGAGTGTCCTGACGGGTGTGGTGACGGTAGAAGGGCCCGGGACGGTGTGGTGAGGGTGAGGATGGTCCTGACGGGTGGGGTGGGGGTGGGAGGGGTCCTGAGGGGTGGTGAGGGTGCGGAAAGTGGTCCTGCGGGGTGGTGAGGGTTTTCAGGAGTGGTCCTGACGGGTGGTGAGGGGTGGGGGTGGCCCCTGACGGTTTGGGGTGACGGGTAGGGAGGGCCCGACGGTGTGGTGACGGGTGAGGAGGGTCTGACGCTGTGGTGCGGGGGAGGAGTGGTCTGCGGGTTTTGGTGAGGGTGCAGGGGGGCCTAGGGAGTGGTGAGGGTGGGAGGGGTCCTGAGGGGTGGTGACGGGTAAGGAGTGGCCCTAGGTGTGGTGACGGGTAAGGAGGGGCTGGGGTTTTGGGACGGGTAGGGGAAGGGGGTTAGGGGTGGTGAGGTGAGGAGTGGCCCCTGGGGGGTGGTGAGGGGTGCGGGAGGGGGTCCTGGGGGGGGTTTTTGGGGGTGCAGGGGGGTCCTGCGGGGGGGTGGGGAAAGAGTGCCGGAACGGGTGGTGACGGGTAGAGGGTGGCCCCTACGGGGTGGTGGAGGGTAGAGGGTGGTCCGAGGGAGTGGTGAGGGTCAGGGGGGTCTGAGGATGTGGGACGGGTACAGGAGTGGCCCTGACGGTGTGGTGACGGGTAAGGGGGGTCCTGACGGGTGTGTGACGGTGAGGAGTGGCCCTGAGGGTGTGGGAGGGTCAGGAGTGGCCCTTTCGGGATTGGTGGGGTGGGAGTGGTCCTGACGGGTGGTGAGGGTCGGGGGAGTGGCCCTGACGGGGGGGGGGTAGGGGAGTGGTCCTGACGGGGGGGGTGGGGGGTAGAGGAGTGGTCCTGCGGGGGGGTGAGGGGTAGAGGGGTCCGCGGGGTGGTGCGGGTGGGGGGTGGTCCTGAGGGGGTTGGGGTGACGGGTAAGGAGGGGTCCGGGGGTGTGGTGAGGGGTCAGGAGGGTCCTGACGGTTTGGTGAGGGGTGCAGGAGGGGTCCTGAGGGTGTGGGACGGTGAAAAGTGTCCTGACGGGTGTGGTGACGGGAAAGGGGGGGGTTTTTGGGGGTGGTGGGGGGTAAGGAAGGGGTCCTGCGGGAGTGGTGAGGGGTAGGATGGTCCTGACGGGAGTGGTGCGGGTCGGGTGGTCCTGAGGGGTGGGGACGGGTGCAGGGTGGTCTGAGGGTTGGTGCGGGGGGGAGGGGTCTGAGGGGTGGGTGAGGGTAGAGGAGTGGTCCTGAGGGTGGTGAGGTTGGGGGAGGGCCTGACGGGTGGTGCGGGTAAGGGGGGGGGCCTGCGGAGTGGTGACGGGTAAGGGTTTGGTCCTGAGGGTGTGGTGACGGTGAGGGTGGTCCTGGGGGAGTGGTGGGGTAGGAGGTCCTGACGGGAGGGGGTTTTTTGAGGGGTTTTGGGGGAGGGGCCTGCGGTGGGTGGGGGGTGCGGATGGTCCGACGGGGTGGGAGGGTGAGGAGTGGTTGAGGGGTGTGGTGAGGTAAGGAGTGGTCCTGACGGGTGTGGTGACGGGAGGAGTGGCCCTGAGGGGGGTGAGGGGGGGAATGGCCCGAGGGGTGTGGTACGGGTGCAGAGGGCCCTACGGGTTTTGGTGAGGGGGAAAGGGGAGGGGGCCCGAGGGGTGGTGACGGGTGGGGAGTGGTCCAGGGGTGGTGAGGGTAGAGGAGTGGTCGGGGGGGGTGAGGGATAGGGAGGGGGTCTGACGGGAGTGGTGACGGGGCAGGAGGAGTCCGAGGGGGGGGGGACGGGTGAGGAGTGGCCCTGAGGAGTGGTGGGGTCGGGTGGTCCTGGGGGTGTGGGCGGTAGAGGAGTGGTCCTGACGGGTGGTGAGGAAAGGGAGGGGTCCTGACGGGAGGGGTGACGGGTAAGGAGTGGTCCTGACGGGAGTGGTGAGGGGTGGGGGTTTTTTGGGGGTGTGGGACGGGTGCGGGAGGGGTCCGACGGGTGTGGGAGGGGTGAGGATGGTCCTGCGGGGTGGTGAGGGGAGGGGGAGGGGTCCTGACGGGGTGGTAGGGTGGGATGGTCGCGGGTTGGTGACGGGTAGAGGAGTGGCTGCGGATGTGGGAGGGTGGGGAGTGGTCCTGGGGGGTTGGGTACGGGGGCGGGAGGGCCCACGGGGTGGTGACGGGAGAGGAGTGGTCTGAGGGTGGGAGGTTTGGGAGGTCCTGAGGGTGTGGTGCGGGGTGAGGAGGGGCCCTGGGGGATGGTGAGGGTGGGGATGGCCTGACGGGTGTGGGACGGGTAAGGAGTGGTCCTGACGGTGTGGTGACGGTGAGGAGTGGCCCGAGGGGTGTGGTGGGGGTAGGGGTGGCCCTGACGGTGTGTGGAGGGGAGGATGGCCCTGACGGGTTTTTTGGTGACGGGTAGAGGAGGGTCCTGAGGATGGTGACGGGTGCGGGAGGGGTCCGACGGGGTGGTGAGGGGTAAGGGTTGTCCGACGGGTGGGGGACGGTAAGGAGTGGCCCTAGGGTGGGGGGAGGTGGGGAGGGGTCCTGAGGGGTGGGACGGGTGAGGATTTGGTCCTAGGGAGTGGTGAGGGGTTTGGGAGGCCCTGACGGGTTGGTGAAAGGGGCCGGGGGGGGGGAGGGGGAGTGGCCCGACGGGGGGTGAGGGGTCAAGGGGTCCTGACGGGGGGGTAAAACGGGTGCAGGGTGTTGACGGTGTGGTGCGGGTGAGGGTGGTCCTGACGGGTTGGTGCGGGGGGAGGGCCCTGGGGGGGTTGGGAGGGGAGGGGGGGGTGGGGGGGGGGTAGAGGAGTGGCCGAGGGTTTTGGGTGGGGTGAGGGGGGGTCTGGGAGTGGTGGGGTGCAGGATGGCCCCTGGGGTGTGGTGACTGCAGGATGGTCCGAGGGTGTGTGACGGGTAGGGAGTGGCCCTGAGGGATGTGGTGGGGTGCAGGAGGGGTCCTGGGGTGTGGTGAGGGGTAGGGGTGGCCCGGGGGGGGGGAGGGGAGGGGGTGAGGGGTGCGGGGTTGGCCCCGCCGGGGTGGTGCGGGAAAGGGGAGTGGGAGGTGTGGTGCGGGGTAAAGGGTGGTCTGGGGTGTGGTAAGGGTGAGGAGTGGTCCGGGGGGGGGTGCGGGTGAGGAGTGGCCACGGTGTGGTGGGGGTAGGGAGGGGGGTCCGAGGGGTGGGGTGACGGGTGAGGGGGGTTCGACGGGGTGGTGCGGGTGCGGAGGGTCCTGAGGGTGGGTGAGGGTAAGGGAGGGTCCTAGGGGGGTGGGCGGGTAGGGTGTCCGAGGATGGTGACGGGTGAGGATGGTCCGACGGGTGTGGTGGGGGTCGGATGGTCCTGAGGAGGGTGCGGGTGCAGAGGGCCCTGACGGTTGGTGAAAGGAAAGGGAGTGCCGAGGGGTGGTGACGGGTCAGGAGTGGTCCTGACGGGTGTGGTAGGGTGGGAGTGGCCTGAGGGTGGGTGAGGGGTCGGGAGGGTCCTGAGGGTTTGTGAGGGGAGAGGAGTGGTCCTGACGGGGTGGTGAGGGTGCGGGAGGCCTGAGGTGGGGTGACGGGGCAGGAGGGGTCCTGAGGGTGTGGTGAGGGGAGGATTTTGGTCCTAGGGGTTGGTGGGGTGGGAGTGGTCCTGAGGGTGGGTGAGGGGTAGGGAGTGGCCCTGAGGGGTTTGGTACGGGTGAGGAGGGTCCGAGGGTGGGTGAGGGTGGGGAGGGGCGAGGTGTGGTGACGGGTAGATTTTCGGGTTTTGGGGAGTGTCCTACTTTGCGTTTAGGGGTGTCCCACTTTTTGGGGTTTTGGGGGTGCCCCACTTTGTATGCAGATGTTGATTTTCCCGTGATTTGCGGGAGAACTTTCATTTTTTCCCTTTAGGGTGTCCTTTTTTTGTGGTTCTTTATTTTTTCCTATTTGTGCCTTTGGGGTTCCTACCGTTTGAATTGTCGAGGTCTTGTGTTAAACGGGCTGACTTTTTCTTGTTACTTAGGGGTGTCCAAGGGGTGTTCGTTGTCCCGGGAAAATTGAGTGTGGGTTTCCTTTTCCCCCGGGGAAAGACACTTTAAAGTAAATTAGGGGTGCCTCAGTTTTTGGGGTTTTAGGGGTGCCCCCAATTTGTGGACTTGGGGATGCCCTCATTTTTGCATCCTTGGGGGGTGCCTCCTTTGCCCCCTGACGGGTGTGAGGGTCCTTGTGTAAATCCCCGGGGCATGTATTCAAGGTCTGGGTGTTATAGGGGTGCCCGATTTGTCCCGTGCTTGAGGGCTGTGGTTTTTGGTGACAAGGGGATGTTTTTACTTGTTACTTAGGGGTTCCTACTTTTGTGGTACTTGGGTGTCCTATTGGGGGCCCAACTTGGGGTGTCCCATTGTGGTCGTGGGGGTGCCCCTTGGGGTTTCCCGTTGGGGTGTCCAAAAGTGGTAAGGGGTGTCCTCATTTTAGGGTGCCTCAGTTAAAAGGGATTTACTTGGGGTGTCCCAGTGGTAGTAGGGGTGCCCTCTTTTGGGGTGCCCCCAAAGTTAGGGGTGTCCTAAATTTGGGTCCTAGGGGTGTAGTTGGGGTGCCCTTATTTTTTTGTACTTGGGGGTGTTTTTAGGGGTGTCCTTTAGGGGTGTCCCCCCTTTAGGGGGTTCCTACTTTGGGGTGGGTTGGGGTCCCCGGGTTGGGGGGTGCCCCTTTTTGTGGTACTTAGGGGTGTTCGTTGGGGGTGCCCAGTTGGGGGTTTCCCTACGGGTGTTAGGGGCGTTAGGGTGCCCCGAAGGGGTGTTATAAGGGGGGCCCGAGGGGGTTTTTATTTTGTGGCCCGAAGGGGTGTTCATTTAGGGTTCCTATTGGGTGCTCCAAGGGGTGTCCTACGGGTTTTTGGGGTCCCCGTTGGGGTTTCCCGAGGGGTTCTTAGGGTTCTACTTTGGGGTATTAGGGGGGTCCTAGTTGGGGGTGTCTCACGGGTATTAGGGGGCCCTGAGGGTGTTAGTTTGGGGTTTCCTAAGGGGTGTTATTTGGGTAGAGGGGTGTCCTATTTTGAGGTCCAGGGGTTCCTGAGGGGGTTACGGGTACGGGGGTTGGTCCTATTTGGGGTGCTCAGTTAGGGGTTTTACTTGGGGTGTCCTACTTTGTGGTAGTAGGGCCCTCATTAGGGGTCCCCAGAGGGGGGTCCTGGGGTAGGGGGCTGTTCCTTTTGTGGTATTAGGGTTTCCGAGGGGGTTTACTTTAGGGGGCCCTACGGGGTGTTCCCCTTAGGGTGTCCTGAGGGTGTATTTTAGGGTCCCCAGTTATTGTTCATTTTGGGGTGCCCTCTTTTTGGGGGTCTCTTGGGGGTGCCCTCATTTTTGGGGGTCCCCCCTGGGGGGTTTCCTCACTTTTGTGGTCGTTAGGGGTTCTCGTAGGGGTTCCCATTTTAGGGGTGTCCTCCTTTTTTTTGGTATTGGGGGTGTCCTCAGTTAGGGGGTCTCATTAGGGGGCCTCACTTGGGGTGTTCATTTTTGTTCGTTGGGGGTGCCCTCTTAGGGGTGTCCTCGTTTGGGGGTGTCCTATTTTGTGGTCACTTAGGGGGGCCCTCAGTAGGGGGTCCCATTTTTTGTGGCATTGGGGGTGTCCTCAGTTAGGGGTGTCCTCAGTTAGGGGTGTCCTCAGTTAGGGGTGTCCTCACTTTTGTGGTCACTTAGGGGTGTCCTCAGTTAGGGGTGCCCCTCATTTTTTGTGGTCACTTGGGGGTCCCTCATTGGGGGTTCCTGTTAGGGGTGTTCATTTTGGGGTGTCCTCTTTGGGGGGTCTACTTTTGTGGTAGTTGGGGGGTGTCCTCAGTTAGGGGTGTCCTCAGTTAGGGTGCCCCTCATTGGGGTGTCCATTTTGTGGTCTTTTTGGGGTTTTTCCTCATTGGGGGTGTCCCGTTGGGGGTGCCCATTGGGGGTCCTCACTTTTGTGGCGTTAGGGGTGCCCTCATTAGGGGTTCATTTTGGGGGTCCTCATTAGGGGGGTCCTCACTTTGTGGTCACTTAGGGTGTCCTCGTTTAGGGTGTCCTCACTTTTGTGGTCATTAGGGGTTTTTCCTTTTGGGGTGTCCTCATTTGGGGGCCTCATTTTGGGGTTTCCCATTTTGTGGTATTAGGGGGCCCTCCTTTTGTGGTCATTGGGGTGCCCTCGTTAGGGGGGCCCTCATTTTTTGGGGGACTTAGGGGTGTCCTCGTTGGGGGTGTCCTCATTGGGGGGGGTTCCTCACTTAGGGGTGTCCTCACTTTTGTGGTCAGTTAGGGGTGTCCTCAGTTAGGGGTGTCCTCAGTTAGGGGTGTCCTCAGTTAGGGGTGTCCTCACTTTTGTGGTCAGTTAGGGGTGTCCTCAGTTAGGGGTGTCCTCAGTTAGGGGTGTCCTCAGTTAGGGGTGTCCTCAGTTAGGGGTGTCCTCAGTTAGGGGGTCCTCACTTAGGGGTGTCCTCAATTAGGGGTGTCCTCACTTGGGGTGCTCATTTGGGGGTGTCCTCGTTGGGGGTTTGCCCCCTTTTTGGGTGTCCCCATTTTGGGGTGTCCTCATTAGGGGGCCTCACTTTTTTGTGGTCAGTTAGGGGTGTCCTCACTTAGGGGTGTCCTCAGTTAGGGGTGTCCTCAGTTAGGGGTGTCCTCACTTAGGGGTGTCCTCACTTTTGTGGTCAGTTAGGGGTGTCCTCAGTTAGGGGTGTCCTCAGTTAGGGGTGTCCTCAGTTAGGGGTGTCCTCACTTTTGTGGTCAGTTAGGGGGGGCCCTCGGGGTTAAGGGGGCCTCATTTAGGGTGTCCTCTTGGGGTGTCTTTTTTCACTTAGGGGTTCCCCTTTTAGGGGTGTCCTCACTTGGGGGTTTTATTTAGGGGTGTCCTCAGTTAGGGTGCCCTTTTTTTCAGTTAGGGGTGTCCTCATTATTTTTTTTTTTGGGGTGTCCCATTTGGGGTGTCCTAAAGGGTTTAAAGGGGTGCCCTCATTAGGGGGCCCTCAGTTAGGGGTGTCCCATTTGGGGTTTTGGGTGTCCTAAAATTGGGGTTCCCACTTTGGGTAGTTGGGGGTGTCCTCATTAGGGGGTTCCTCATTTAGGGTTTTGGGTCCTCACTTTGGGTGTCCTCATTTAAAAAGGGGGGGGTGTCCTCTTTTTTTCGAGGGGTTCCCCCTTTTTCCCCATTATCCCCCCCCTTTTTTTGAATTCAAAAAGTTGATTTAAAAAGCGCGGGAGACCCGGAACGCGCCGCGCTCTGCCAACAGCTGGTAAAGCTAAATACAAAGCGTGTGTCAACACCCTTTAAAACCGTTGGATTCCCTCCCTCACATAAAGCCCCATCGCAGTTTCTCCCTTCCTCTATATAAACCCCCATTGCGGGATTTCTCACTCCCCCAATAAACCCCCATCGCGGTTTTCCCCCCCCCTCTTTAAAAACCCCCCTCTGCGTTTCTTTTCCTCTATATAAAGCCCATCTGCGGGTTTCTCACCCCCCTCTATATAACCCCATCTGCAGG
>JAODAL010056591.1:0-23193 GCA_025379985.1 Phyllomedusa bahiana | reverse complement strand
AAAAAAAAAAAAGTGTAAGAAAAAATAAAAAAATATAAAAAATTCAAATAACCCCCTTTTGTCATTTTACAAATAAAAGAAATAAAATAATAAACAAGTTACACATATTTGGTCCGAAAAAGTCCGATCTATTAAAATATAACATCATTTATCCCGTACGCTGAACACTGTAGAAGAAAAACAATTCCAAACCACAAAATTGCAGTTTTTTGGGGTCATTTCACGTCTCCTAAAAATTGGAACAAGAAGTGATCAAAAAGTCAGATCTATCCCAAAATGTTACCAATGAAAATGGAGCTTTATTCCCCTCACTCTGGTCCGCAGGTGGATAAACAAAAAAGTGACTGGGGGCAGAAAATGGCGCTATTTAAAAAATAGAGACTATTTGCATTTTTTTTTATGTTACTAAAACACCATGAAAACCCAACATATTTGGTATCACTGGAATCGTATCGACCTGCAGAATACAGAGAACACGTCAATTCTACAGAAGAGTAAACATCATAAAAACAAAACTCCCGCAAACATGATGCAAGTAAATTTTGTTCACATTTCATACCCCTTGGAATTTTTTTTGCGGTTTCCCAATATATTCTATGATACGGTGAGTGACACCAATAGAAAGTCCATCTTGTCCCACAAAATTAAAGCCCTCATGTGTCTATGTAGATGGAAAAATAAAAATGTTATGGCTCCCGGAAGGGAGCCATAATGAGGAGCCATTTTATTATGACCGGAAGGGGTTATGGAGTTATTTGGTATAATTAAAGGGATTGTCTCACTACATGGATTCTTCTTACCTCAGTCCTGTTTTCTTAGTTTCACTTTGAATTCAGGGGCGTGTTTACTGGTTTCCACTAGGCTGCAGTAGAAGCCAGGTCTGTAGCTATAGCAACCGGTGCTGGCAGCCTATCAGGAGACATTGAACAGGTCTGTAGCTATAGCAACCAGTGCTCACAGCCTATCAGAAGAGATAGAACAGGTCTGTAGCTATAGCGACCTGAGGAGCTGATACAGCCCATACAAGAGGGGATATCTAGGAATAGGTAGGACACTGTTAATGGACACATATTGCAAAGTGACTTGTTTTTTGCAAGATCTTTTGCATAAAAAGCAGCGATCCTTGTAGTGAGACAACCCCTTTAAGCATTTTATAGGCCCTGTTAGTGAATTCTGAGTTAGTAGAGGGAGGTCCAGTGTTTAGGATCCTCCTCTGTAAGCCAAGATGGAGCCGGACCACACAGAGAACCTCTCGGTCTGGAGGACCAGTTCTTCGTTACATCGGAAAGAACGTATTGACTTCATTAGTAACGGTGATGCCTCATGTCCCCTGCTGGGGGCAATGTAGGACAACTGAACATTTGCTACCTGTTTTTTTATAGACAGTCATTGGGTTCCACAAGTGGGACAACTGGGGTCAGTATATCATTGGGCAATACACTACGTGGAAATCCCTAAAGAAGCATTTATGCTATCTATCATACATGAAAAAACTTTGAGACTCTCGGTTCGCATATTTTGATCAAAAGATGTTTAAGCTTGCCCACGACTTTCAACGTGATTTCAAAATCGGGCAGTCCTATGCTATCTTTACCTCTCAATCGAGCCAATCAGGCCTCTCACTGGGTCAACCGACCTCCATTATACAGAGAGAAAAAATAAAAAACACCCAACCTGCAAGCTGCACTTCTTATGACAGCCTGTGAGAGTGGGCGGGGACAGAAACCCAAAATGGAGGCACCCCTTCCTCCCCATATAGGTTAAAATTAATGTACACCAAGTATAACATATGTTTCTGCACATTTTTGATCAAAATATGTGAACCGAGAGTCTCAAAGTTTTATCATGTATGATAGATAGCATAAATGCTCTTTTAAAACATGTCACCCAATGTCTTTAAGGGAGTGTTCAAGTCAAAACAACACAGCATACGCACATTTGGTATCTCCACAACTGCAACAACCTGTATAATGAATTTATAACAATATTTCCAATGATGCATGCATGGTGTAAAAAAACAGAACACGATTGCTTAGTTTGGCTGGACGGCCGGGTCGAGGAAGAGTTGCGGTCGTCCCAAACTTCTTCCATTTAAGGATTATGGAGCCACTGTGCTCTTAGGAACCTTGAGGGCTGCAGAAATTCTTTTGTAACCTTGGCCAGATCTGTGCTTCCATTTTGGGTTTCTGTCCCCGCCCACTCTCACAGGCTGTCATAAGAAGGGCAGCTTGCAGGTTGGGTGTTTTTTATTTTTTCTCTCTGAATAATGGAGGTCGGTTGACCCAGTGTGAGGCCTGATTGGCTCGATTGAGAGGTAAAGATAGGATAGGACTGCCCGATTTTGAGATCACGTTGAAAGTCGTGGGCAGCTTAAACATCTTTTGATCAAAATATGCGAACCGAGAGTCTCAAAGTTTTTTCAAGTATATCATTGGGACACTACCATAAAGGAATGCCCAAAGTGGATAAACCCTTCAAGCATCCTCAAAACATGACGTCATGGGGATCTGTGAGGCTTGGGAATAGTGGGGCTGGGCATGACCATGACTTCAAATGTACTGAGGTTTAAGTAGCATAAAGAGGAAGTTTTAGGGGGTCTTGGAGGAGTCTGGATATGGTAGGATTTATTAACAGAGCTTTCTCACTGCAATGATAGGCTTTTAACCCCTTAACGCCGGGGGGCTTTTTTTGTTTGAATTGTTTTTCCCTAAAATTCCAAACCAAATTTTTTTTTTAAAATTTCATTTTGGGTTTTTTTGGGGGGACAAAAGTTTTTTTTTTTTCTTTAAAAGTGTCAGGAACAGAAAAAAAATTTTAAGGGGGAAAAAAATTAAAAAAAACCCTATTGTTTTTTTTTTGGGGTTTTTTTTTTTTAAGAAAATTTTGGAAAAAATTAATTTTTTAAACTTTTGTCCCCAAAAATAAAATTTTTTTTCCTTTTTTTTTGGAAAAAAAAAAATTCAAAAATTTTTTTTTTTCAAAAAAATTTGCCCCCGGGCGCATTTTGTCCAAACTTTTTTTACTCCCCCTTTTGACGAGGGGGGGGCCATTTTTGGGGGAAAAGGTTTTTTACCGGCTTTGGTTCGCCTTTTTGGATATTTTTATTATTTTGGTTTGGATCCCCAAAAAACCTTTTGGGGGTTTTTTTTTGGCTTCCCAAAATTTTAAAACCAAAGGAAAAATTTTTTTTTTTAAAAAGCCCCGGATTTTTTCGGATGGCAACACCAAAAGGGGCTTTTTTTTTAAGTTTTTTTTAAAATTTAAGGGGGAAAGTTTTTTAATTTTTTTTTTTTGTTTTTTAAAAATTTTAAACTTTTTTTTTTTTTTTTAAACATTGTTTTTTTTTCCTGGTCGGAGTAAAATTTTTATCTTCCCAAAACATCCTTAACTTTAAATTTTCCCTTCCTTCCCCAAAGTGGGGCCCAAAACATGGGAGTCGGGGCCCTCCAGGGCTTCCCCCTTACCTTTCTTTTTTGCAGAAACCTGGGGGCCAAACCCCTGAAACTTTAGACCATCGTTTCATTAAAGTGCGGACGCGGCAGTTTAATTTAAAACGTGGGGGCCGGGGGAACCCCCCGCGCGATTGATTTAGCGCTTTGCCGAAAACCCCGCGGTGGGATTTTTCCCCCCCCCTTTTAAATTTCCCCAATTTCTTACCCCATTTGGGGGAAAGGGTTCTTGGGGCCCGGGGAAAAAAAAATTTTTCAAATAATTGTTTTTTGATTTTTTTTTTCCAAGTAAAAAAAATTTTTATCCCTTTTAAAATTTTCCTTTCTTTAAATTTAAAAATTTTTTTCCCATTATATTTTAAAAATATTTTATAAATTTAAAAAAAATTTAACAAATTTACAAAAAAAATTTTAACCCAACCAATACATTTAAAAATTTTCCCCTCAAAACAAAAAAACTAAAAAAACACCCCTTTTTTTAAAAACCCCCAAAAAACCACCCACACAACCCAAAATTTTTTTTTAAACCCCTTTCAAACTAAAAAAAATTTTCATTAACCAAAAAAAACACAAAATTTCAAATTTATTTACAAAAACCCTTTTCCCCCTTTCCCAAAAAAAAAAAATAAATTTGATAACAAAAATTAAACGGGCAAAAAAAAAAAAACACCAAAAACACAAAAAACCAAAACCCCCCAACCCGCCCACTTTTATTTCGGAAAAAACCTCCCCGTTTTTCTGTTAGGAAAGGGGGGCCCTTGCCCTGCTTTTAAAGCAAGAGAATGTTTTACAGCAGTTTCATGGACATGGGAAAGGGAAGGAAAGAACCCAAATTTTTGGGGGTTTTTCTGGGTTCCGTACCTGGGAAAAGTCAGTGTGCGGGGGGGGTGTGACTCCCTATTGGACGGGATCCTGTTTACTATACACATTGGGTCACCTTTTAATTAATCCGCCTGCACTGAATTGAGGAGACGCTGAAGAGTTTCAACTACAGAAAAGGGAAGTGTCAACTATTATAGGGCCATTGGGCCCAAAATGAAACTGCAGGATTTTTAGGGTAAAAAAATACGATAATATTTGAAAAAAAAAAAATTGTAAAAAATCTTGAGTTAAACAATAGGTCATTTTCTGATGACACTTTCCTTTTTAAATTCTCCCGACTAACAAGGCATAAAACCAGGCCCGTATCACACTGTGTCACACATAAGGCGGATTTTTGGGTTTTACTTTTGTGGGGTTTAGAGTGTTGTGTCCTGGGAGCCTAGGGGATGACAAAGAGCCCCTATTCATTGACCAGGATACTTAGATACGGAGCTGGAGCATAAACCTGAGCTTTGCCATGGATAAAGGAAACTATTCTCTTAAGGAATGTTTTTCAAAATACCTTTTTTTAACTCACATTTTTTTGTTCAACACATTTTTTTAAAATTTTTGGTTATTTTTTAATTTTCCATATCATTTTTTAAATTTTTTTAATAATTCTTAACCCCGCAGTTTTCACTGTGGCCACAACCTAATAATAGTCTGACCTTCCCTTTTTGTACAGAAAGATTCCAGTTTCGCTCATTATCACAAAAAAAAGAGGGTCAAACTGAAAAGGGGAACACCAGGTAATAATAACCAGGATCCACCATCCAAGAGGAATAGACCATTCACCCTTCCCCCCTGCACAGTGATTTTTTCCCAGTCACACAGCTGACTAGAAAACTCTCCTAAAATGAATGGGGCTGAGTCAGTCTTAAGTCCCTATGTGCATGAAGCTACTGTAAAGCTCTTTCTGACTGCTGTTTTAAAGCTGTGCAAACACGGGGCCCAGTGGGCCCAAAATGACAACTGCAAGACTCAAGAATTATTAAAAAATATTGAAATGAATAAAAATAAAAAAAAAAACCAAAAAATTTCCCAAAAATTTTTTAACTAAAAATGGTTTTGAACAATGCTGATTTTTTTTACGACACATCCCCTTTTGAAAAATAAAAGGGCCCAACTTCATTGACACGATCACAAGAAAGGTATGTGTAACCCAGGGCCCGGTTTTTAAAATAACCAAACCAACAATTAAACCCCGATCTTTTCTTTACTTGGGAAACGCTGGAGGGGGAGGACAAATTTAAACTTGCCCCAATCATTCAGTAATAAATCAGGACTAAATTGTGGACATAACATAGGGTAAAATTAAAAAAGTTTTTTCACCAAAATGATCACTTTAAAAAAATGGGGCAAAGATAAAGACTAATAACAAATACTTCTGTTTTTTTAGTTTCTTTGTTTAGGACAAAGGAGATTTTATCTCCTGCTGTTTACAAAAACTTTTCCCTTTTTACCAACCATCTCCCGCTCTCATTGGGGACTCATTCCCGCTGATTAATCTACAGATAAGGACCTTGTTGATCTATGTTTCTAACAAAATGTAATCCTTTAGAGCTCTGGAGCCTTCTGCACTACAGTTTACAAACCTCCTGCAGCCATGTCACTGTAACAGGCTTAGCTAGGAAAAACAGAGTCTCTGTGTTATGTCTGTCTTGTTGTCTGTGTGGTTGTTTGGAGTGATTGCATGGTAACTGCTCAGGATTCTTGCTTGTTAGTTGACCTGACTGTTCACCTGAGCTCTTAAGGTCTTTATAAAGCTCAGCCGAGAATGGCTGTCTGTGCCGACTTTAGAAGTTTGGAACTTGTCTAGTCCTGTTTTGTGGGAGTGCTCTGTCTTATCTTTTGTCAGTTCAGTTGTGTTAGGCAGAAGCAGGGCCGGGAAAACAGGTAGGTGAAGGAAGGCAACCACTTCATTTGAGACAGGAAGGGGGCGTATGTAAGTATGCAGTGAGCTGAATTTTCCATCGGCCCCCATCGCCCCTCAGCTGCTGTCTCTTCCCACCTTCCTTGTAGATTGTAAGCTCTCACGGGCAGGGACCTCTCTCCTTCTGTACCAGTTGTTAGTTATTAATTTGTCACCTTTGTAATTGTTTGACTTATGTTAATTATGAAACCTGAATGTACAGCGCTCTGGAACCAAGGGCGCTCTAAAATAAATAATAATAATAATAATTGGGGGGTGCCTAGGGCACCAGAGTACATTGTCCAAGTCCTGGGCAGAAGTATCTTGTTTCTTGATTTGTTTGGCCTATTTTTTTCTAGTTTTTGATAAATATATATTTGATTTTTGTATAGTTTCTGCTAGGCTCTGTCAGGGACTTGCTGGGTCCTAAAGCCACTTTCTGTATTAGGGTAAATTGTAGCTTAGGGACATAGTTACATACTTACATAGTTAGTACTGTTGAAAGAAGACACGTGTCCATCAAGTTCCACCAAGGGTGGGGAAAATGTGAGAGAGAAGGACATTAAGCCCAGCCTCACCACTGGTTAATGCCCTGGAACCCACAAGGCAAGAACCAATCTGTGGAGACCCCATCTCTGACCCCAGAGCCTCTACCAGCCAGGATCCAGAATTTTACATAGCTACGTACGCACTAATATTCTTTAGTTCCAGGTAGGTATCTAAGCCTTTCTTGAAACTCTCTACAGTTCCTGCTGTGACCAGCTCCTCAGGCGGCTATGCCACAGATTCACAGTTCTTACAGTGAAGAACGCTCTTCTCCTCTGGAGATTGAATCCTTTTTTCTCTAGTCGAAGGGAATGTCCCCTTGTCTTTTGAGGGGGCTTCACTTGAAATCAATTTTTCCCCATACTTTTTGTAGGGACCATTTATATATTTATGTTAATTAATCATGTCCCCCCAAAGCCATCATTTCTCAAGACTAAATAAGAAATATTTGAGGAAAAGAGTTTAGCGGTAACATCAGGGTTTAGAGGTTTTAGTGTTGGGGCAGTTATAGGCTTAGCTTTTGAGGTATAGTGTTAGATACAACTAGCTAGGGACAGTTATTGCTATTAGGCTTCCTTTCCTGGAGTTACCCCTATTTTTGTATCTCCAGCAAACTGTGTCCATGTAATCATAAAATTTTTTTTTTAATTAGTGACAGATTCCCTTTAAATGAATGAGGTCTGAGTTTTCTCTAGTCTCAACTGGTAAGGGCAGGTGCCGGTACCCACCATGTATGGAGCAAGCTCAGCCCATCGGCCAACTCCATTTTTTCTCCCGGAGATTATGATGTAAATGTACTTCAGATGTTACTAAGGGGTGAAAGAGCTCTACTGGGTGGGGTGGATCCTTCTTCATTCCCAACCAGGTCTTCGTTTATTCACATTGCCTATAGTCACATGTAGAGGTTCCTCATGGATCTGTATAAGTGGATCCATTAGATCTATGTGTCTCTTTGGTGTCCATAAAGCCTCCAATGAAAAATGCCTTAAGATTATTTCTTATACCAGCTTGGTAGAGACAAAACCATTAAATATGGAAACCACCATAAGACAAGACTAGCGACATGTTATGGATCGGCACCACTTGGTACTGAAGTATTCACCCAATGTTTCATTTTTCCCTAGGTCTTGTCGTTGTGGACAGTTCTTCAAATTCTTCTCTTAAGTGGGAACATGAGAGAGGCCTGGCTTTCCTTCATGAGGTTGGTTACAACGGTGGGTCACTGGTATGCCAAAAGAGTGGATTATATTTCATATACTCCAAGCTACAGTTGGGTTTATCTCGTTGCCCCCAAAACACTGAAAGTTCACTATTTACTCATCGGGTGTGCTTGAGACTCCTAAACTCAAACATAACCTTGATAGAAAACATGAAAAAATTTTGTGACACACAAGGATCTTCGATATGGAGGGGAAGCAGCTTTGTTGGTGGCACCTTCATGTTGGCGAAGGGCGATGAAGTATACGTGACCACATCTCACAAGAAACTCATACGAGTCCAAGGAGACACTGCCACATTCTTTGGTATGTTCATGGTTTCGATGGCTCCCAGTGAACGACTTGAAATCTAAAGCAGTCAGAAGATGTCCCTCAAGGTAGCACCTTAGCTCTAGAAGACGTTCTTAGCCGAAGACTAAGACTCTGTTAGCCGAACTTCCTCAAGAGGGCACCTTGAAGGATGTACGTAGGTATTAACTCATTGCCATGGTTAATTGAAGACTAAATGAAAAGAATGTTCTACCATACCAGACAAAGAACCACAAGGCTTTTTGGTGGATGGTCTGGAAGAAAACCCTACACCACAACTTTTCAACAGAAAGGGTAAAATCCCAACGAACTTAAAGTGACTTTTTAGATTTTGTGTTGTTTAGGTAAAAAAAAGAACCCAAACCTGGACCTATTGTTACATAATGTTTATTTATCTTCATTAATTTAATCCTGAAAGTGAATTTGTCATTTTATTTGTTATCTTGTGATTGTATAAAACATTGGAAAGCCAAGCGGACCAAAGAGAGGAAACCCGTAAGAGGAGCAAAAGTGGAGAATTCGCAAGGGTGACCAGGCGCTGGGGGGGTGGAGACAATTAAAAATGTTGTATAATTTGAAGGTGATATTAATAAAAATGTAAAAGCTAAGATATTGTTCAGTCTACAAAGCATCTACACGACATTATAGTAGTTATATTTTTGTACATAGGAGGCAGTATTGTAGTAGTTATATTCTTGTACATAGAGTGCAGTATTATAGTAGTTATATTTTTGTACATAGGAGGCAGTATTGTAGTAGTTATATTCCTGCACATAGGGGCAGTATTATAGTAGTTATATTCTTGTACATAGGGGGCAGTATTATAGTAGTTATATTCTTGTACATAGGAGCAGTATTATAGTAGTTATATTCTTGTACATAGGGACAGTATTATAGTAGTTATATTCTTGTACATAGGGACAGTATTATAGTAGTTATATTCTTGTACATAGGGAGCAGTATTATAGTAGTTATATTCTTGTACATAGGGGCAGTATTATAGTAGTTATATTCTTGTACATAGGGGGCAGTATTATAGTAGTTATATTCTTGTACACAGGAGCAGTATTATAGTAGTTATATTCTTGTACATAGAGTGCAGTATTATAGTAGTTATATTCTTGTACATAGGAGCAGTATTATAGTAGTTATATTCTTGCACATAGGGGGCAGTATTATAGTAGTTATATTCTTGTACATAGGGGGCAGTATTATAGTAGTTATATTCTTGTACATAGGGGGCAGTATTATAGTAGTTATATTCTTGTACATAGGAGGCAGTATTATAGTAGTTATATTCTTGTACATAGGGTGCAGTATTATAGTAGTTATATTCTTGTACATAGGAGGCAGTATTGTAGTAGTTATATTCTTGTACATAGGGGCAGTATTATAGTAGTTATATTCTTGTACATAGGGGGCAGTATTATAGTAGTTATATTCTTGTACATAGGAGGCAGTATTATAGTAGTTATATCCTTGTACATAGGGGCAGTATTATAGTAGTTATATTCTTGTACATAGGAAGCAGTATTATAGTAGTTATATTCTTGTACATAGGAGCAGTATTATAGTAGTTATATTCTTGTACATAGGAGCAGTATTATAGTAGTTATATTCTTGTACATAGGAGGCAGTATTATAGTAGTCATATTCTTGTACATAGGGGCAGTATTATAGTAGTTATATTCTTGTACATAGGGAGCAGTATTATAGTAGTTATATTCTTGTACATAGGAGCAGTATTATAGAAGTTATATTTTTTCATAGGAGCAGTATTATAGTAGTTATATTCTTGTACATAGGGAGCAGTATTATAGTAGTTATATTCTTGTACATAGGGGCAGTGTTATAGTAGTTATATTCTTGTACATAGGGGCAGTATTATAGTAGTTATATTCTTGTACATAGGGGCAGTATTATAGTAGTTATATTCTTGTACATAGGGGCAGTATTATAGTAGTTATATTCTTGTACATAGGAGCAGTATTATAGTAGTTATAGTCTTGTACATAGGAGGCAGTATTATAGTAGTTATATTCTTGTACATAGGGGGCAGTATTATAGTAGTTATATTCTTGTACATAGAGGGCAGTATTATAGTAGTTATATTCTTGTACATAGAGGACAGTATTATAGTAGTTATATTCTTGTACATAGGAGCAGTATTATAGTAGTTATATTCTTGTACATAGGGACAGTATTATAGTAGTTATATTCTTGTACATAGGGGGCAGTATTATAGTAGTTATATTCTTGTATATAGAGGGCAGTATTATAGTAGTTATATTCTTGTACATAGGGGGCAGTATTATAGTAGTTATATTCTTGTACATAGGGGCAGTATTATAGTAGCTATATTCTTGTACATAGGGGGCAGTATTATAGTAGTTATATTCTTGTACATAGGGGCAGTATTATAGTAGCTATATTCTTGTACATAGGTAGTATGTTTTTTATATTGTTATTTCAAGACATTTGAGTTATAATTGAACATTATTTTAAAAACAGAAAGGCTAAGTGCTGATAAGAAATACAATTTATTTTTGTTTTATGTTACAGATAGGGAATGTTGACACAACATAATTGTGGGACGTAATTGCTCTGCAATACGCCCGCAATTATGGAAAAAGTATAGCACTCATTGAGTGCTATGATTCATTGAGTGCTATGATAACCATGCGTATTCCCCGCTTACGTGCCGGGGAAAACAAAAGTCAATGGGAGCCAGCGCAGTGCACTTTAGAAGTATTCACTGGCCGGCATGTACTTATAAAAAACACAAAGTATGCGCTGCTATACACCGGGCAAATGACATATAAATTCACGCATACACATTGGTGTTGAAAGCTGAACTTCCATTACAAAAAAACCTTCAAATGTTCTTTACATATCATCACTTTTTTAACTGAATCAAGTGATGTAACCTTATTATAAAGGTTCTGCTTTTTCCCCTGAGTAGAGCATCACCTCTGTCTATGGTTTGTGCTCATAGGGTATAAGATAAATAGTGCTGAACTGCAGTACCGGACACAGCCTGCAGACAAGTGTGGTGCTGTTTTGAGAAGCAAAATTAGATTCTTTTTTTCTCTAATCACCTTCATCTGGAAGTTTTTGGACCCAAAAAATTGAAACCCCCACAGACTTTAAAAAAAGGGGGAGCGCTCAGAAGTTTGAGGCACTGATGACTGATACCTGAACCTTGGCTGTCAGATTGGTTGCATTTTGTGCAAAGTGACTCATTTATCAATTTGCCCTCCTCATCCTCCTCATCACCATCTTTACCACAGAGCAAAGTAAAAGTTATCTATAGCATTGAACAAACCACAAGAGCCTTGTGATCTATATTTGAGCCCCTCCTGCCATGACACAGACATTGCTTCCTTTCGTGGTTGCACTATGCGCCGAGGCCTGCACTAAACAATGTACAAAGCGAAAGGGGTAAAACCCCAAAAAAGGGAAAAAGTGACAAACCGGGCCCTTTGCTTAAAACCAAAAATACCCAAATAAAATGAATTTGCTTTTATCTAAGCCTTTCTTGAAACCCTCACCTTTCCTGCTGTGACCACTCCTCGGCGCTACCAAAGTCACAGTTCCATAGTGAAAAAGCTTTTCTGCTCAAGGGGAAATCCTTTTTTTTCCCCGACGAAGGGAAGTCCCCCTTGTCTTTTTAGGGGGGTTTACATAAATAACTTTTTCCCGATACTTTTTTTAGGACCATTTTTACTTATATAAATTAATCCTCTCCCCAGCGTCTTTTCGAAAATAAATAGTTTAATTTTTTTAAACCCCTCTCAAACAAAAATGCTCCATTCCCCTTTTTTATTTTTTTTGCTCGTCTTGCACCTCTCTAGCTATAAGTTTGTTTTCTCGTCTTGCACTCCCTCTCTACAATAATTTGGTTGCCTTTTGCACCTCTCTAACTCCGCTACATCCTTTCTATAAACTGGAGCCCAAAACTGAACAGCAGATTCCAAGTGAGGTTGCACCAATGTTTTATACTGTGGTAATATTACATCCCTGTCCTACGAGTCCAGGCCTCTTTTAATACACACTAATATCCTGCTGGCCTTAGAGGCTGCTGATTGACATTGTGCTGTTCTGTAGTCTATGATTTACAAGTATCAAGTCCCAGATCTTAAGTATTGTTTCATGAAAAGATATAATACAATGTTTACAAAAATGTGAGGGGTGTACTTACTTTTGTGAGAGACTGTATCTATACATTAATATGCCGTATATCTATGGCATGGCGTCGGTAAGGTTGTATGTAGCTCAACTAAACCCAATCCATATAGGTCAGGTAACCATAACCGAAACCTGCCAATATTCTGATCCTGCATTTTTAGCCCCTCAGAAAAACGTGGAAAAACCTGTCCCACATATATGGGTTACATAGCACCTTGTGTTACCGTTTGCCCCTTCTCACCCCAACAAAGAATGGGGGTTGACTGGTTTTGGACCCAATGAAGTCCTCCATAGTTTGCTACCCTACTACTCCTTTTACACCCTACCATAGGTAGTAATAGAAGGGCCATCATTGTGTACTATTCTACAATATCATACAGAACAGTATACAAGCAACTGGGATCTATAGTGGTCCAGTGCCCCGGGGGGATGAAAGGTAAAAAAAAAAAAAAAAAAAAAAAAGTTTTTAAAAAAATAAAGAACATTTTTTTTAAAAAATTCAAAAAAAGAAAAAAAAATTGCCAGTTCAAAACACTTCCCTTTTTGCCATTTAATGAAAAAAATAAATAAAATTAAAATAAATTAATAAGCCCAAAATTAAATAAAATAAATTAATAAAATAAAAAATTACAACATAAAAAAAAATCCCTGCAGGAGGAAGGGGTTAAGCAGTTTTTAGGGTTGACTCCCCTGTGAGCTCCAGCAGGGACTGTTAGTATGTTGTAAGGGGTTAAACTATGCGTGTAATACAATCTGGACAGCATGTAGTACTACATTATTGCCAATAGATGTCACCCTTTCCAATAATTATCGTATGAGATGAATAGAAATAACAGGAGCACGTGGCTTCTATGTTGGTAATGGAACCTCTGTTCCTGTTCATCAACAGACGTGTTTCATCTCTTCCTGACAATCCACTGATAACGTTTCACAGTAAAAACATTGATACTTTGTACTTGCAATACCACTCCTGACCACATGGTGTGCTATTATTATGTTATTAGTTTGGTTGCTCGTCTTTGCACTCTCTCTAACTCCGCTACATCCTTTCTATAAACTGGAGCCCCAAACTGAACAGCAGATTCCAAGTGAGACAGCACCAATGCTTTTACAGTTTTTAGGGTTGGCTCCCCTGTGAGCTCCAGCAGGGAGTGTAAGTAGTTGTAAGGGGTTAAGCTATGCGTGAAATACAATCGGACAGCATGTAGTACTTCATTATTGCCATAGATGTCCCCCTTTTCCCCCCCCCCCCCCCCCCCCCCCCCCCCCCAATCATTATCATATGAAATTAATAGAAATAACAGGAGCACATGGCTGCTCTTCGTACCCCTCATTGTGAATACGGTTGGTAATGGAACCTCTGTTCCTGTTCATCACCAGACTTGTTTCATCTCTTCCTGACAATCCACTGATGATAACGTTTCACAGTAAAAACATTGATACTTTGTACTTGCAATAACCCCCTGACCACATGGTGTGCTATTATTATGTTATTAGTTTGGTTGCTCGTCTTTGCACTCTCTCTAACCACGCTACATCCTTTCTATAAACTGGAGCCCAAAACTGAACAGCAAATTCCAAGTGAGGCCGCACCAATGCCTTTACAGTTTTTAGGGTTGGCTCCCCTGTGAGCTCCAGCAGGGAGTGTAAGTATGTTGTAAGGGGTTAAGCTATGCGTGTAATACAATCTGGACAGCATGTAGTACTTCATTATTGCCAATAGATGTCACCCTTTCCAATCATTATCATATGAAATTAATAGAAATAACAGGAGCACATGGCTGCTCTTCGTACCCCTCATTGTGAATACAAGTTGGTAATGGAACCTTTGTTCCTGTTCATCACCGTAGCCTGACACATTTCATCTCTTGCTGACAATCCACTGATGAGAACATTTCACAGTAAAGAAATGGATACATTGTACTTGCAATACCACTCCTGACCACATGGTGTGCTATTGTGCAACACTGCATCCAAGATCAAAACCGACAAGTGCAAAAAGTAGCAACCAGTGTTTTAGACCACAGGTGTCAAACTGCGGCCCTCCAGCTGTTGGGAAACTACAACTGCCATCATGCATTTGTATAATCTATAACAGTGGGCACGATGGGAGTTGTAGTTTCCCAACAGCTGGAGGGCAGCAGTTTGACACCCCTGTTTTAGACAATCCCTACAGTAAATTAAAAGTCGAAGCCCAGGATTGGAAAAGCATTTACTACACATGTCCACAAGTTGTGTATGTTATTACAGCTCAGCCCCATTCACTGTAATTAGGCTGCACTGCAATACCAGACACAAGTGATGAAGAGGGCGCTCTACTTTCCAGCCATATTTTCCTAATCCTGGACAACCCCTTTAAATCACAATAGGTTAAAACACCCAATATTAGCCAACGTCATAAGGCATTCAATCTTCTGCTGGTTGTTAATGGAAACAGTCAACAAGTTTGTGGTCTGAGAAACCCTAAGGCTATGTTCACACGGCTGATTCTGGGACTGATTTCAGACGTATTGCGCGAATTACGGGTGAAATCCATCCCAGTCATTACGGTAATCCACAGTTCTCCATAGAGTGAAGTGACATGTCAATTATCACAGCGGGATACGCGCCGTGGATAATGAATGCCTATGGAGCCGGCGAGCTGCTGCAAACCCCCCCCCCCCCCCCCGCCCCCGCTGCCGAGCACACGCCGTAATTGCGGGCGAAATCCGTCCCGCAATTACGCCGTTAATAAGCCGTGTGAACTCGGCCTTACAGTTTATCTAAGCTGCTATATAAGGCAGTGGGGGGGAGGAGGAGGGGCAACTACTTTTTCTTATACTAAATTACTGTACATTGCCTGGTATCAAAATCACATTTGGCCGACTGCAAATCAGCAGGTTAAGCTGTGTGAGCTCACTAAACAAGCAAGGAACGGCTGAAAGATTTCAGATCTGAAGCCTGCAGAAGTATGATTACAGCTCTGAAGAGTCACACTGGCTGGAACGCAGAATCAGTAAAACATAAGTAATAGAATGTATTTCTAAAGTGACTTAAAGGGGTAGTATCACTACAGGGATTTCTGCTTTTTAAGTTAAAGATCTTGCAAAAACAAGTCACTTTGCAATATATGTCCATTAACAGTGTCCTACCTATTCCTAGATATCCCCTCATCCCCTATGGGCTGCATCAGCTCCTCAGGTTTCTATAGCTACAGACCTGTTCAATCTCTCCTGATAGGCTGCCAGCACTGGTCACTATAGCTACAGACCTGTTTGATTTCTCCTGATAGGCTGCCAGTACTGGTTGCTATAACTACAGACCTGTGTGTTCTCTCCTGATAGGCTGCCAGCACTGGTTGCTATAGCTACAGACCTGTTCAATCTCTCCTGATAGGCTGCCAGTGCTGGTTACTATAGCTACAGACCTGATTGATTCATCCTGATACTCACACTGGTTGTTATAGCTGCAGACCTTTGTCCTCAGTGCCCCACTGCAAAGAGTAGAACCAATAAACCCTGAATCAAATGAAACAATAAAACAGGACTGAGGTGAGATGAATCAATGTGGTAACAACCCCTTTACTCTTTTTAGTAAGTGGGTGATTATAGTAGTGCTAGTGATGGTGTGGTATAGTAGCTAGTGTACTGTATAGTGTGTGTATTACATAGCAGAAGTACTAGCTGGAGTGGTAGTAGTAATGTGGTACTGATAGTAGTACAGCATTGTGGTGGATATAAGGGTACGATAGTAGTACTAGCAGCTGGTGTGGTATATAATGGTGGTACAAGATACTAGTGGGGTGTAGTATAAGGTGTACTAGAAGTAGTACACAGTGTGGTGGTTGTAGTAATGGTATGTATTACACAGTGTGGTGGTAGTAGAATGGTGGTACTGATAGTTATACTCGGGTGTAGTGTAATGTGTATGATAGTATACTAGCGTGGTGGTAGTATTAGGTGGTACTGATAGTAGTACAAGATGGTGGTGGTAGTAGTAATGGTGGTACTGATAGTAGTACTAGCAGTGGTGGTGGTAGTAGTAATGGTGGTACTGATAGTAGTACTAGCAGTGGTGGTGGTAGTAGTAATGGTGGTACTGATAGTAGTACTAGCAGTGGTGGTGGTAGTAGTAATGGTGGTACGAGTAGTAACATGTGTGTGTAGTAATGTGTATGATTAGTACTAGCAGTAGTGGTGGTTGTAGTAATGGTGGTACTGATAGTAGTCTAGCAGTGTGGGGTAGGTAATGTGGTACTATATAGTCTGCGGGTTGTATATAAGTGGACTGATAGTATACTAGCGTGGTCGTGTATATATGGTGGTACTGATTAGTATCTATGGTGGTGAGTAAGGTGGTACTGAAGTATACTAGCATGGTGGTAGTAGAATGGTGGTCACTGATAGTAGTACTAGCAGGGTGGGGAATAGTAATGGGGTACTGATGTACCAAGTGAGTGGATATAATGTGGACTGATATAACTACAGTGGTGTGATAGTATAGGGGTACTGATGTAGTCTGCATGGGGTGGATAGTAGTAATGGTGGTACTGGTGACATGTATGTGCGGGGCTGCAGCAGTCTGGCCGCCTTTTAGCCCTGTTCAGTAAATTTATAACCAGGCAAACTTCAATATCAGATGCATTACCTGGCGCCCGCAGCACTTTGTAATGCGCCTGAGATCGGGAGCGTGGTGGAGGCGCGGCGCACTACAACCGTACAAAGCTACACATTTATAGCTTCAGTGCAGCAAATCCAGGTGCATTACTGCTGGAACAGGTAGAGCACTTTAGAAGTGGTTTACCTGAGCCTGAGTTGTCGCTTTGTAGCTAGAAAGCGCTAAATCTATGACCCGCAGTAGAACAAGTTCATAGATTCAGGCGCATTCTACATTACTAATGCGTGCAGAAAAATGGCGCATGGACGCCAGAAATTGTACATGTTGCCCCAAGTATATTGGTGCAGATTGATTTAGGGACCACCCCCCTTTTCATGCATAAAAGGGTGTGTGAGTGGTCCCCTATGAGTATCTCCCCCGATGAACCCCCCAGGGGCATTGTGGCATTGTGGAGTCCTATTGGCAATTGGTTTCTGACCTGCCTTGGGATCAGTAATTAGTGTCTATTCTTCTGTCAGTGTTGTTGGAACTATTCTCTGTGGATGGCACTCAGGAACCATCTAGGGGGCACCTCTGTGGATGGCACTCAGGAAATCAGGGGGCACCCTGTGGTGGCACTCGGGAACCATTGGGGGGCACCTCTGTGGAGGGCACCAGGAACCTCTAGGGGGCACTTTGGCCACACTCGGGAAACCCCATTAGGGGAACCTCTGTGGACGGCACTCGGGAACCATCTAGGGGACACCTCTGTGGACACATCAGGAACCACTGGGGGGGCACCTCGTGGAGGCACTCGGGAAACCATCTAGGGGACACTTCTGTTGACAGCACTCAGGAACCATTGAGGGGACACCTCTGTGGACAGCACTCAGGAACCATCTAGGGGGCACCTCTGTGGACGGCACTCAGGAACCATCTAGGGGACACCTCTGTGGACGGCACTCGGGAACCATCTTGGGGGCACTTCTGTGGATGGCACTCGGGAACCATCTAGGAGTCACCTCTGTGGATGTCACTCAGGAACCATCTAGGGGGCACCTCTGTGGATGGCACTCAGGAACCATCTAGGGGTCACCTCTGTGGAGGGGCACTCGGGAAACCCATCTGGGGGGCACCCCCCGGGGTGGCACTAGGAACCATTAGGAGGGCACCTCTGTGGATGGCATCGGGAAACCCATCTAGGGGGCCCCTCTGGGCTGCACTCGGGAACCATTAGGAGGCACCCTGTGGAGGGGCCCCAAGGAACCATCTAGGGGACCCTCTGTGGATGGCCTCAGGAACCTCTAGGGGGTTTTCTGGGTGGCATGGGAAACCATCTAGGGGGCACTTCTGCGGCTGGCACTCAGGAACCATCTAGGGGACACCTCTGTGGACGGCACTCAGGAACCATCTAGGGGGCACCTCTGTGGACAGCACTCAGGAACCATCTAGGGAGCACCTCTGTGGATGGCACTCAGGAACCATCTAGGGGTCACCTCTGTGGATGGCACTCAGGAACCATCTAGGGGGCACCTCTGTGGATGGCACTCAGGAACCATCTAGGGGGCACTTCTGTGGATGGCACTCAGGAACCATCTAGGGGACACCTCTGTGGACGGCACTCAGGAACCCCTCTAGGGGGCATTCGTGGATGGCACTCGGGAACATCTAGGGGGGCCCCTGTGGAGGACTCGGGAAACCATCTAGGGGACACCTCTGTGGATGGCACTCAGGAACCATCTAGGAGGCACCTCTGCGGCTGGCACTCAGGAACCATCTAGGAGGCACCTCTGCGGCTGGCACTCAGGAACCATCTAGGGGGCACCTCTGTGGATGGCACACAGGAACCATCTAGGGGGCACTTCTGTGGATGGCACTCAGACCTTTGGGGGGCACTTCTGTGGATGGCCCAGGAACCATTGGGGGAACCCTTTTTTGGGACGGCACTCAGGAACCATCTAGGGGGCACCTCTGTGGACAGCACTCGGGAAACCACTAGGGAGACCTCTGTGGTGTATCAGGAACCCATTAGGGGGCCCCTCTGGGGATGCCCACTCAGGAACCATCTAGGGGCACCCTGGGGGGATGGACTCGGAAACCCAATTGGGGGGGGCACCTCTGGGTTTATCAGGAACCATCTAGGGGGCACCTCTGTGGATGGCACTCAGGAACCATTTTTGGGGGCACTCGTGATGGCACCAAAAACCATCTAGGAGGTCTCACGCCGGCACTCGGGGAACCCAATTAGGGGGCACTTCTACGTCCGGCACTCGGGAACCATCTAGGGGGCACCTCTACGGCCGGCACACAGGAACCATCTAGGGGGCACTTTTTTCGTCCGGCCCCGGGAACCCATTGGGGGGCACCTCTCGGCGGACCAGGAACCATTAGGGGGATTCTACGTCCGGCACTCGGGAACCATTGGGTGCCTTGGGATGGATCAGGAACCATCAATGGGATGCCTCTGCAGCCGGCACTCGGGGACCATCTAGGAGACACCTCTTTGGAAAGGAATGGGGAACCATCTAGGCGGTACCTCTGTGGCTGGCACTTAGGAACCATCTAGGGGACACTTCTGTGGATGTCACTCAGGAACCATCTAGGGGACACCTCTGTGGATGGCACTCAGGAACCATCTAGGGGGCACCTCTGTGGATGGCACTCAGGAACCATCTAGGGGGCACCTCTGTGGATGGCACTCAGGAACCATCTAGGGGGCACCTCTGTGGATGGCACTCAGGAACCATCTAGGGGGCACTTCTGTGGATGGCACTCAGGAACCATCTAGGGGGCATCTCTGCGGCTGGCACTCAGGAACCATCTGGGGCACCTCGGGGATGGCACCGGGAACCACTAGGGGGCCCCTCTGGGGCTGGCATGGGAAACCCCATCTAGGGGGCACCTCTGTGGATGGCACTCAGGAACCATCTAGGGACACCTCTGTGGATGGCACTCAGGAACCATCTAGGGGGCACTTCTGTGGATGGCACTCAGGAACCATCTAGGGGGCACTTTTTCGGCGGGCACTAGGAACATCTAGGGGGACCCCTTTTGGACGGCACCAGGAACCATCTAGGGGGCACCTTGGGGACAAACTCAGGAACCATCTAGGGGCCCTTGGGGATGTCATCAGGAACCATCTAGGGGCCCCCTCTGGGGAGGGGGCACTCAAAACCCATCTAGGGGGGGCACCTCTGTGGAGGGCATTCGGAACCATCAAGGGGGCACCTCTTGGATGCACTCAAAACCATCTGGGGGGGCCCTCTGTGGATGGACTCGGGAAACCGTTAGGGGGCACCTTGCGGTGGCACTCAGGAACCATTAGGAGGCACCCTGCGGTGGCATCGGGAACCCATTAGGGGGAAACTCTTGGATGGCACTCAGGAAACATCTAGGGGGCACTTCTGTGGATGGCACTCAGGAACCATCTATGGGGCACTTCTGTGGATGGCACACAGGAACCATCTAGGGGACACCTCTGTGGACGGCATAGGAACCATCAGGGGGACCTCTGGGGCAGACTAAACCATTGGGGGAGCACCTTGTGGACAGCACCAGGAACCAACTGGGGGGCCCCTTGGGGTGTTCAGGCCCATCAGGGGGCCCCTCTGGGAGTCACCAGGAACCATCTAGGGGGCACCTCTACGGCCGGCACTCAGGAACCATCTAGGGGGCACCTCTGTGGATGTCACTCAGGAACCATCTAGGGGGCACCTCTGTGGATGGCACACAGGAACCATCTAGGGGGCACCTCTGTGGATGGCACTCAAGAACCATCTAGGAGGTACCTCTACGTCCGGCACTCGGGAACCATCTAGGGGGCACTTCTACGTCCGGCACTCGGGAACCATCTAGGGGGCACCTCTACTGCCGGCACCGAGGTACCATCTAGGGGGGCACTTCTACGTCCGGCACTCGGGAACCATCTAGGGGGCACCTCTACGGCCGGCACACAGGAACCATCTAGGGGGCACTTCTACGTCCGGCACTCGGGAACCATCTAGGGGATGCCTCTGTGGATGGCACTCAGGAACCATCAATGGGATGCCTCTGCAGCCGGCACTCGGGGACCATCTAGGAGACCCCTTTTTGGGAAAAAGGGGAATGGGGAACATCTAGGGGGGTTCCCTTGTGGGGGCCTTGGCAACATCTGGGGGAACCTTGGGGCCCCGGCATTCGGACCCATTAAGGGGCCCCTCTGCGGCTGGCACTCAGGAACCATCTAGGGCACGGGTGTCAAACACAAGGTTTGATTCGGCCCGCAGGCTTGTGTTATCCGGCCCGGCACATTTTTTAGTTCACTCGCCGCAGCGCTTACTGAGAGCCGCAAAAGTCCGCCGCAGCGCTTATGAGAGCCGCAAAATGTCGCCGAGCGCTTACTGGGCCGCAAAATGTCCGCCGCAGCGCTTACTGAGTGAGAGCCGCGGATGATTTTTTGCAGGCTTACTACGCTGTACTATAGCCCCCCCTCCTTTCCGTGGCGTGTCTTTGCGGAGAAGACGGGCGCAGGGGTTCCCCTTGGTCTCCCTCCCGTCCCCTTTCCCCATCTCTGTGGCCGGGACTGAGTCTGGGACGCCGGACCCGGACAATAGAGGCAATCAGGCCCTACCCCACGCTATAAAAAAATGTACTATTTTTTTAAATGTTTGTTGTTAATTGTATGATTTTTTAGGGGCCCGTCCCACTATTTTGTGGTCAGCACTGTGATTTCTTTAAAACTGGGTTTTTATTAACCCCTTCACGCCTTGGCGTTTGCATATGTCCTGGTGATCGTGCAAACTTAAAGCGGGTTTTGTGCGATCGCTGCGGTATGCAGGCGACATCCCGCACCATGGGCCCCGACCAGAGATCGCCCCAGGGGGGGGGGGGGTGGGGGGGTGCTAACCCCTAAATTATAGCGCCTCTAGGTCGCGATAATTAAGCAAGAACAGGAGGAGCGATCTTCCTGTCCTGTCGGTGCTAGCAGCCGCACGATCATACATGCACTGCTGGTGTGCAGACAGCCCGGAAGCTATAGAATCCCTTGGGATTGTCTGTGACGTCACCAGGATGTCAGTTGCAATAGAGACCAATATACTGCAGAAAGTGTGTTGATTTTTTTTATAAAAATGATTTTCCATCAAAAAAAAAAATTTAAAAAAAGAAAAAAAAAAAAAGGTGAAAACAGTAAAAACAAAACACAAAAAATAAAATGAAAACCTTACACCCCCTTTCTCCTTTACAAACGCCATCCCCCCAAATGGTTTTTCCCGAGGGTGCGTAAAGCCCTGCCCAATAAATCGTCATGTTAATTTAACCCACCGGTGAACGCATAAAAAAAAAAACCCAAATAAACATCACAGAATTGGTTTTTTTTTCATCCCCCAGCATATACAACGGATTAAAAAGCGATCAAAAGCTCATATAAACACCACAGTGATGCCAATTAAACGTCGGTCCCTCCCACAAAAAAATAAACCTTAAACAGCTCTGTATATGGAAAAATTAAAAAGTCACATGGAAAAAATGAGGATTCCAAGATGTTTGTGTGGTAATTCCACAGGGACAAGTTATTATAAATTTGACGCCAATTGGGGGTAAATGGTGGAAAAAAGAAAAGTGAAACCCTTTCTTCGGGCATAGAGGGGGATCCCTGTGAGTCCCTCAATGAACTTCGCTGTAATCAAGTGTTTTGGGGAAATCCCCCTTTTTGGTTTTCAGCTCTGCCTGAATCCTTTTGGGCTTGGATTTGTTCAAGCATATTTGACCAAAATCTGATCCCAGGTCTTTCTAACATTCCCAAGTTGGTGCAGACTGGACTTGGATACAAAAACAGCTTTTTTTTCAATCTACCCAAAAAGTGTTCAAAAGATCAAAACATTGTTACCCTTTTGTTGTCGTGTTGTTCTACCTAAATGCTTTATTATTGTTCCTAAAGGGGATAAACAGCCCATGGGACCTTTTACTACAGTAAGTTATACTTAAACATGCGCCGTGTTTAGGGAGTCAGGAGTCGGAGGTTTGGAAAATTTGGGGGAGTCGGGCTTTTTGGGTTGCCGACTCCCCAGCCCTGCTTTCTGGTTGCCCTCAAAAGACTAAATTTTAACATAATACGTATAAACGTGACTACCCCCTTAAAAGGTTGTTTAAAAAAGTT
>JAODAL010056590.1:0-23194 GCA_025379985.1 Phyllomedusa bahiana | reverse complement strand
ACAAATGTCCAAAACATAAGCCCCTTCCCCTTCACTTATGTTTTTAAGCAATTACTGGTAGACTGTAGCACAATGAGCTCCACCATCCAATTGACTCTTTACAATGTAAACCACATATTAATGATTGACTTTATTTATTTATTAATTAGTTTATTTTATTGTTTAATATCTTCTACTATATTATTTCCAGTAAACTCCATAGTCAATAATTCAGTAAAGTTATTTGTTTGCAAATAAAAATAAGCGATGTCATTGTTCAGTGAAATCACGTATATTTATGCAATTATCCTAAGAACAAAATTATCACATTATGGAAGTTCAAAAAGGTTAATTGGCAAACAAGGCACTTACATATGCAGATATGGAATGAAAGATGTCATCCGTTAGAAAGCCTTACTAATAGCGCACTCGTGTTCCTGTCTGTGATTTTATTCCAATCCAGGTGTTAATCATTTTTCTGCCAGCATATTTTATAAAACCGCATTTCTCTATTCCATAGTTAGTCTGCTTTAGTAAATATTATTGAAGAAATTGTATGTGTACTCTATTTTAGTTTTTCAATATCAATTAAATGCTAATATGAACAGTTAAATACCTTAATAATATCTTTGTTATACTTACCAAAAAATTTTGGGGTTTAAATTTGCAATTTTTAGTATCTGGAAATCTATAGATCTGATAAAAATTAGGAATGAGAGGCTGGCAGCAGAGAAACATAAAAAATTGATGGCAGATAAAAACCACATGGTAGCTTTAGTCGGCCCATGTAATGTTTTCCTCTAATTTTTTTCTTAGTGTGGATACATATACAATTATTCCAGGCAAGGCTACTTTCATTTAATGTAGATTTTCCAACCACATCTGGTGATGTTTGTTCCAAGTATCTAAAACTCTTTAATTAAAATAGTGTTTTATAACATTGGTTTTGTTCTTTCCTAAAAACTAACCTTAGATTTTGTTGCTTGTTCTTGAGTTTGTTCTGAAATAAATCACATTCTCCTTCTGAACTTTTTTAAACCATTAACAATATGTAACGGTGTCCCTTTTTCTCTTCTTCTTTCCTGTTGCATATGTATTTGATTCTATCTTTTCCCCTCTTTCCCTTCTTTCCACCTACAACATATGTAAAGGTTTCCTTGATGTCTTCCTCTCCTTAATTTCCCCCTTTAATTTATCTAAATAATCCCATGCTTTCCGCTCATTCCCTTTTTATTTGACACAACATATGTGAAGGTATCCATCATGTCTTCCCTTTCCCTTCTTCCCACTGTAACGTATGTAAAGTTGTCTATCATGCCTCCTATTTCCCTTCTTCTCTGCTGTAACATGTGTAAAGGGTTCCATCATGCCCCCTTTCCTTTCTTCCTTCCTGTACCATATGTAAAGTTTTTCATCATGTCATCCCATTACCTTCTTCTCTCCTGTAACATATGTAAAGGTTTCCATTATGTCCTCTTTTCACTTCCTCCCTCCTTTATTATATGCAAAGGCTTCCAGTATTTCCTCCCTTTCTCTCTTCCCTCCTTTAATGCTGTAACATTTCTGAATGTTTCTATTATGTCCCCCATTTTCCATATTCCCTACTATAAAATATGTAAAGATTTTCATCATGTTTTCCTTTCTCTTTCCTTCCGGCTATGCAAATTAAGTTAAGTCTTTCCTCATTGATATTGTGCTTGAGATCTTATACAATTTTTGTAGCTCATCTTTGGACCCGTTCTATTTTATCAATGTCTTTCTATAAGTGAGGTCTGAAGAACTGAGCACATTTTTAGAAAAGTAGTCTCAGTAATGCTCTGTTCCGTTTACACAGAGTATAAGAGTATAAACAAGTCAGGGTAAATCTCCCCCAAACAAAGTAAAGACAAGAGAAAAAAGGAGATGGAGAAGAAGAAGACGAAGGAATCTGTGGTGTTAGAAAAAGAGAGAGAGGATGCTAGAGGCAGATGGTCTTGAGAAGCACTAAATACATGATCAAGGAAGACTCAAGGAAAAGTCTTAATCTACACTAATCCTGTATCATTTGGTATAAGTATAGCATGTTATCACTCCTAACATTATTGTAAATAGGTTTCTCATCCTACAAGACATGAATCATCATCAGAAGCTACTTACAATTGATGAACTGCATTTTATTCAGGAAAGTACTAATGTATTCTTATTACTGGACAATCCTGGTTTATAATGACAATATCACTTTAATCAGTAGATACTTGCAGGGTTACCCCTCTTGAGTGGATGTTATAATAGGAGGAAACCGTTTGTGGCCTATGTTTTCGTTGTATAAAGTGCAGCCATTAAAATATAGTGATGTTTCTTCTTTTAACAGGGTGTTCCCATAAGCTTTGATAGCATATCATATAATATGCCATCAATGTGTAATAGGTGTGGGTCCCACCAGTGTTGATCAAACTGTTCGAGAACAGTTAAGTTCGAGTTGAACTTCACGATTTTTAGAACTTGAGCCGAACCGAACATTTTACTGTTCATTCCAGTAAATATTTGTACTCTACATCGCATTCAATACGTTATTTTAATCGTTTTTAGGTGCGTTAAATGCATATAAAGAATGTATACTCTATGGGTCACATGTATGAAAACTGTCCAGATCTAAGACCTTCTTTGTTGCCCATAGTAAGCAATCAGAGCTCCCGTTCCATTTCAAATATTGCACTGAAAAAATTAAACATGAGCTCTGATTGCTTGCTATGAGCAACAAAGAAAAACGTAGACAGTTTTCATACATGTTCCTCATGTCTCTACTACACTGTTTTAGAAACATTCTTCATTTCCTGGAGCTTCAGGGTTCCCTAATAGAGAGAAAGAACAAGAATCTTCTTTTTTTATATGAGAGTGAGTCAAGAATTATAGGCACACCATAGATTTTTTGTTGACTACACTGTCTTATCAATGCACATACCTATCATACCTGTGATATTGCAGATGCTAAGTAGAGGGCGAAAAGGCAAAACAAAAACTCTACAAGCCGTTCGTTCGGTGCTCTCCTTAAGGAGAGATCTTCCCTTCCTGAGCTACCCGATGCCTCCCACACAGCCAGCCAGTATCTTCTCTACTCTGCACTGAAGAGGGACAAAAATCCCGAAACCGCGTTGTCTGTAGATGAGAGATACTGGCTTGGCTAAAAAATCCTTTTTGCTTTCTCAAGACTCGGTGGGTCAAAAGCAAATTGAGGATTTGTTACAACCAACAGAGGGCGCTGTGGGCTTCTCAGCCCCTTTCCCATAATGCCTTGTGATATGCAGATGCTAAGTAGAGGGCGAAAAGGCAAAACAAAAACTCTACAAGCCGTTCGTTCGGTGCTCTCCTTAAGGAGAGATCTTCCCTTCCAAATGCACTACCAGTCAGCCGATTCCCTGATAGACAAAAATTACAAAACATTGTCTCGTATCCATGATGTATACGTTTTTGCTAAGAATCTCTTTTCTTTTCAAGACTGGGTGGGTCAAAGCAAATTGAGGATTGTTACAACCAACAAGGGCGCTGTGGGCTTCTCACCCCTTTTCCCATAATGCCTTGTGATATCAGATGCTAAGTAGAGGGCGAAAAGGCAAAACAAAAACTCTACAAGCCGTTCGTTCGGTGCTCTCCTTAAGGAGAGATCTTCCCTTCCAATGCACATACCTGTCAGGATTCCCTGATAGATAGAAATTACAAAAATTGTCCCATCTGTACTCCATTTGTATCAACATTTTGGTAAGACGTTCTATCTTATCAACACGTACTAGGTTGAGGTCTGCCTGGTTCTTGTTGTGCATGTTTTTTTTTTTGTTTTTTTGTGAGTATTTGCATGTTTGAACATGTTACATTAGTTCATTTGTGACTGTAGTGAACAAATTGCTTCCCCAGTTGTGCTTTGCACGAAAGAAAATCAGCAGGCAGTGATACTTTTTTGTGGTCTCAAGAAATGTTTCGTGCAGATATCTATTAAAGACTGTGCACAATATGGGGAAATTGTTTTGTCATGAAGAAATGCCTATGATTAAATAAGGGAGTTGAAGGAACACCGAAGAAGTGTCAACCATGTAGAATAAGAGGATTGTTCTCCAAGGATGCTGTGTTGTTGCCTGATAATGCATGTCTGCACACCACTGTCCGTATTGTCAATACTCTCCAAAAACTTTGTTTTGAGTTGTTAAAGCATCCTTTTTACAGTCCATCCCCAATGGACTATTACCTCTTTGTTCCCCGAAAAAAAGCCTTAATAGGGCAAAGATTCACTTTTGTAGAAGAGGTGAAGAAAGCGAGCATTCAGTAAATCAGCCTAAAACATTTTTAATGAGGAGATACAAAAACTTGTTAACAGATTAACTAAGTCTATAGAAAAGCAAGATTAGCAAAAAAATTATGTATTTGTTTTTTCTGAAAGGTGATTCAAATAAATTCTACAGCCAAAGTGCGGATAATTTTTGACTCATCTTTTTAGTAAGGAGCAGCAAACTGGTTTTGCTTTAATGAGGAGAATATCTGAGACAGTACATAGTACTCTGTGACAATAATGAAATGCTTACCATATATAACACCCAGGAAATAAAAAAACAGCCATTGCCTAGAATAACTTTATTCCTTAGGAGTTTTCTCACTGAATTTTTGTACCTTTTGAACATTTTTTTCTTGTATTTTTCATTCCTTTAGTCACGTTTTTTAGTGTAATTATTGTTTATTTCCTATTAACTAATAAAAAAGAGCAATTTTTGGTGATGCCTGTTCTTTTTTGGGGGCTGTTATATCATTTTACAGGATGGCACATTTATTATTGTGTAGTTAAGGTCCATATAACTTATTTAAGTTGGAATGATTACCCCATGTAAAACTTGGGGTCTATAAAAGTGGGCAAGTTTAGCGTTCCCCATGGAAAAAGGTTGGGGGTCACTGCTCTAGCAGTTGTGTTTGTACACAGAGCTCTTAACTGATGTTACTCAGTGCATGATTATAGCTTTAAGTGTGCTTTAATGTCATTCACTTGAGTAGAGGGCATTTAAGAAACTTGGTTCTATAAGGCTACAGTTCTTGTTTTAACCATTAGAATTTAAGCTATTTAAAGGCATTTTTTCCTTGACCAGCTTGACTTTAGTTAATTGTATTTAGGCTATAATTATTGCAATCTTCCCTCATGATGAAATTGTCTAAAGCACACATTAGTATCAGCATTTTCCCTCACTAGATAATTGAAGAATACATTTCAAAACAATCCTTTTCGGTATCACTTCTTAAAAATTGCTTCTACATTTTACATGGCTTCGACCTTTTGATTTTGTGTTTCAATTAAAGTCTTGAATGCAAATGCATTGTCCCAGCTACTGCTTTATACTTTAACTAAATGTTACTGCTTGTTTACTTCTTTTCTGCATACACAATCTAATCTTGAGGGGTCTTGTTTAACATTTTTTGTTCTTAGGAGAATTTGCATTGAAAACGTACCTGAAGAAAAAAGTTTGATGGATCTGTAGCTGAGAGGAAAGCTGAACATTGATTAACTGTTTCTCGTTAATTCAACATTCTTGGTGCTAAAAGGCTAGGGTATATTTGTGGAATGTATATTGGTATTGTGTTGCAGTGAATCGTAACTTATGTTTCATATTTGGAATTGCTTTTACTAATATACTGGGGGACTGCACCTCAAAGTATTTTTGAGGGTGAGAAATGCAAATAATGGTCCTCATGTACTATCACTGTCTAAAAGTAAGCATAAACTTGGACAAGCATACTAAAAATGCACCAGATTTATTAAAGTCGATCATGTGGCTTGATAAATTGGTGCAGTTTTAGAATTGTCTTACTTTTAGATCATTTTTTGGGCTTACTTTCTGTGCCAGTATTTTGGTGCTAATTTTGGGGCAGCATGTTGAATCCTAGTTATGCCCACTTTCACACAAGCCCATGCCCACTTTTTGGAAAGCCACATACACTGGTTGAGCAGTGTGCAGTAACTTCCTTAAACCTACAATAAAGGTGTCTGGGACATGCTGCTCCAAAATTTTGCCACTTTTTGCTGCATTTAAAGACATTTCTGGTGCATCCATACTAGTAAGTGAGGGCCAATGTCTGCCTGACAGCAACATTAAAAAATGAAGACTCTGAAGGGGGTTGTCAAGCAATGTCAGTGGCTGCAGTGAGCACAAGCTGACCATCGGGGACAGGAAGATAGGAAGATAACAGAAGATTTGTGAAGAAATCAGCAGGTGCATCGGTGAAATGATGGTCACTACATAGATAAGTTTTTATTCTACAGAAGCAGGAGCATACTTGTTTTTAAAAAGGTGAAGGTGGACAACCCCTTTAATACAGTAATCCTCAAACTTACAGTTACATAGTTTGTAAGGCTGAAAAGAGACAGATGTACATCCAGTTTAGCCTATTGTCCTACAGTGTTGATCAGGCAGAGCCAATTGTTTTTATTTTAGAGAACAAATTCCTTCTTGACTCCAAACTGGCAATCAGAATAAATCCCGACCCTTTTCAAGAATCCTAATCACTATAACTTGCTATATTATTGCACTCTAGTAATGCATCCAGACCCTTTTTGAATTCTTTTAGTGAATTCACTATGACAAGTTCCTCTGGCAGAGAGTTCCACAGTCTCACTGTTCTTACAGTACAGAATCCACTTCTATGTGTATGTATAGACCGTCTTTCCTCTAGATGTAAAGGATGTCCCCTTGTTTTGTATCCAGTCCTGGTTATGACTAGATCTTGGGAGAGAGCTTTATATTGACATTCTATATATTTATACATATTTATTAAGTCAACCTGAATTAATCTTTTCTCTAAACTAAATAGCCCTAATTTTGCTAATATTTCTGAATATTGTAGTCCACCCAGTCCTTTTATTTATTTGTTGCCCACCTTTGAACCTGTTCAAGCTCTACACTATCTTTCTTGTGCACTGATGCCAAAAACTGCACATAATATTCCATACATGGTCTGACCAGTAATTTGTATTATGGTAGAATTATGTTCTTATTGTGTACATGTATGCCCCTTTTAATACACCCTATGATCATGGCAGCAGCTGCCTGACACTAGCTGCTACAATTAAGTTTAATGTCCACTAAAATTCACAAGTCCCTTTTCATGTCAGTTTTACCTAGAGTTTTTCCATTTAACAAGTAATCATAGAATGGATTTTTCCTTCCTATATGCCGTATATACTCGAGTATGAGCCGACCCGAGTATAAGCCGAGACAACTACTTTTGCCCCAAAAAATGTGAAAACTTATTGACTCGAGTATAAGCCTAGGGTAGAAAATGCAGCGGCTACTGGTACATTTTAAAAATAAAAATAGATACCAATAAAATTACGTAGGCAGTTTAATGTCCCCTACAGGCAGTTATAGGCAGATATATGGCCTCATAGGCAGGTATAGGCAGGTATATGGCCCCATAGGCAGGTATAGGCAGGTATATGGCCCCATAGGCAGGTATATGTCCCAAAAGGCACGTATATGTCCCAATAGGCAGGTCTATGGTCCCATAGGGCCATAGGCATGTAATAGGCAATTATATTTCCCCCATAAGCAGATTATAGGCAGGTATATGGCCCCATACACAGGTAATAGGCAGGTATATGGGCCACATAGGCAGGTATATGGCAGGCTGTAGGCAGGTATAGGGCCGGCTGTAGGCAGGTATAGGGCAGGCTGTAGGCAGGTTAAAAAAATAAAAAAACAACCACTTACCTTGCTCCCCGCTTCTCCGTCTCCCGGGCGCGCTCCTTAGTCTTCTCGGCACAGGCGGGTGATGTCATCAGGCCGCGCACGCAGCGTGATGACACACGCTGCCTGTGCCGAAAACTCCGGACAGCCGAGAGTCTGCGGCCGTCCGGAGTCCACTGCGGAGCAAGGAGCGCTCGCTCTCTGCCCCACAGTGGTATCTCTTCACCTATATGCGCTCCGGAGGAGTCGCATATAGGTGAAGGGATCGCTGACAGTGCCCGGACCACCGCAGTTCCCGGACGCTGTGGGCTCACTCGGCCTTCAGTTATATGCGCTCCCTGAGGAGTCGCATATAACTGAAGTGTCCCTGCCGGCGCATGGGCCATCGCAGCGCCCGAGCGCCGACAGTGACTCGAGTATAAGCCGAGGGGAGATTTTTCAGCACATTTTTTGTGCTGAAAAACTCGGCTTATACTCGAGTATATACAGTACATAACATTGCATTTATCATGTTAACCCTCATCTGCCACCTCTGCCCAGGCCTCCAACTTATCCAGATCTTTTTGCAATAGAACATTATAATCTATTGTGTAAACCACTTTACAAAGCTTAGTATCATCTACAAAGATTGATATTCTAATGTGCGATCCTTCTGTAAGGTCATTAATAAATATATTAAAGAGAATAGGACCCAATACTGACCCCCGTGGTACCCCACTAGTAACAGTTATCCTATATGAGTATGGGCCATTAATTACCAGCCTTTGTTTTCTATTCTACTTCTTACCATTCAAAGTTCCTGAAAAATGTTCACGTTCCAAAGAAATTACCACATACTACCACATTCTATAAAAATGTCCTTTCTTGCAGTCACAGTCTTCTCAGAAACCTTTAACAAGATTCTAACAAAAGTTTCATAGAACCTTGGATGAGAATAACTGTGTTAAGGAGCATGCCCCTGTCCCCATTCTGGACCGCAGTTGCGCACATGTTTGTCTTCCCCGGGGTCACTAGCACTTACCTGCTCCTGCTCTGCTCTGTTCTCCAGTTGATGGCCACTCCATAGGGTGCACACAGGCCGGCTCTCTGAAATTTAAAGGGCCAGCGTACCATTGATTGGAATATCTTCAGGTACTAATGTTTTATTACCTTATTTCCCCTACAGTTCCCTGACAGTTGCTGGTTTGCTTTAGATAGTGTTTGGTGAGACTAGTTTGTGTTCCTCTGTGCTTTGACCTCTTGCATGGACTTTGCCTGGAACCCTTGCCTGCCCTGACGTTTCTGCTTGGACCTGACTATGCCTCTGTCTGAATCAAATGTACCCCTGCTGCACTTCGGCTGTAATATGAATGGTTATGTCAAGTGTAGCAGCCTGGGATTCCCCTGAAGCAAAGCCAAACCAACTTTGCGGCGGGCACTGTTGAAGACAGGGGGACATCTTAGACTCCGCTGCCTGGTGTTGCTCATACCATCTACTCGCGGTAACCCAGAGGATCCACCATCATCCACTCTTAACAGTACAGCTGGCCATCAACCCCACCAAGGTGCCCCTGCCAGAACTTTAATCCTTCCTGGGGGAAGTGGCCCCTTAAGGTCATAGCCAGGAGCAACTGTATGATATACTACAGGACTTAGCCACAGGTCTCCCCATGGCCACACCTGTTCCTACACCTGTGATGATTCCTCCTCTTGATGTACCTGCTAGTCTGGTTCTGCACCTGCCATTGCCATCACACTATGATGGGAACCTGAAGAATTGATAAGACATCCTCAATTTATACACAATCCAGTTGGAGATTATTGCGCACCAGTTCCCCACAGAACATGCCAAGGTGGCCTTCATTGTGAGTATGCTGTCTGGGGATGCCCTGGCCTGGGCCAAAACCCCTAGGAGCAAGCGAATTCATCAACAAAACTCTTCCTGAGCACTTTCCACAATGTCTTCCAAGGGCCTGGGCACGCTTTGCCGCCTACATCAAGGTGAGTCAGGCAATATATGGTACAGTTTCGCACACTGTCCTCTGAGCTAGCCTGGAATAATGAGACTATAGTGGAAGCTTTCTTGGAAGGTCTTGCTGGAAGAATTAAAGATGAACTGACCTTCCAATCTCGCTGGATGACCTCATCCATCTAATGACTAGAAGCGATATGCGTTTTGCTGAGAGGCAACAGGAGTTCTGCCAACAATGAGCCCCAACATAAAGGCTTTCTCAACTGGCACTAGTCTTCCAGAGGCCTCCATTGTCACCACCAGTGGCTCCTCAGAACAAGCCATTTTCCAGTGATTCATCTAGATAAGCCTCTGGTAATCTCTTTCATTAATGGAGACATCGTTAAGGGCTCCATACACTGTTGCATTGAACCTTTGATACTTCAGGGTGGGGGAAATCACCAGAAGATCTCATTTTACTTGATTCCACAGTCTACTTCTGCACTTCTCCTGGGTCTCCCATGGCTGCAGCTCCACACCCCCATACTCTACTGGCAAACAGGAGGGGTCACTCGCTGGTGACAACAGTGCCACTAACGCTGTATTATGCAACTCCATCTGGTGCGCTATGCTCCTCTATTGATGCCTTTGATTTGTTTTCATGGTTTTCCTTCTGTGTATCAAGAATTTGCAGATGTCTTTAGTAAAAAGGAACCAGAGATCCATCTTCCACATCAATCTTATGACCATAGACCTCTTGTATAGCATGACACCCCCTTGCGGTAGGTTATACACTCTGAAACACAGGCCTGAACCACAGGCCATGTCAGATTACATCAAAGAGAACTTGCAAAAAGGCTTTATTTGCAAGTCATACTTTCTAGTCAGTGCAGTGTTTCTCTTTGTGGAGAAGAAGGATTGTTCTCTTCACCCCTGCATTGATTATTGGGGTTTTAACAATATTACCATCAAGAATCAGTATCCATTACCTCTGATCTCTGAGCTCTTTATTGTTTTTGTGGCGATTAATAAAAGACTGCCTTCAACACTCGTGATGGACATTTTGAGTACCTTGTAATCTCATTTTAGCTCTGCAACGCTCCAGCTGTCTTCCAGGAATTTGTCAATTAAGTCTTCTGAGATCTCTTTTATGTTCGTGTCATAGTCTTCCTTGATGACATCTTGGTCTTCTCTCCTGATCTTTAGACTTATCATTACCATATCCACAGTTCTAAGGCGCTTATGAGTTAACCATATCTATGCCAAACTCTAAAAATGTGAAATTTAAACAATCATTTTCAACCATTTTCGGGTATATAGTCTCAGACAAGGGTCTGCAAATGGATTCCGCAAAACGGTCTGCTGTTCGTCGTTGTCTGTGATCTGGGCCCCGGGCCTTCACACTTTCTAGGATTTCCCAAACTATTACCGCGTTCACCCCCCCCTTCTTTACCTGGCAGACCCATAGTACATGACCAATCAAAATGCAAATCCTAAACTTTGACCGCCTGAAGAGAGGGAAGCCTTCCCCCTACGTGCAGGGGCAAAAAACCCCTTTTCTGACTTAAACAATTCGAAAAACCCTTTTTTGTAGGGGGGAGCCCCATCGGGGGGGGGTTTGGAGAGGTACTCAAACAGAAGCTTCTATGCAAACCTCACCGCTTTTTTCTCAAAAATATTTCCCCGGCAGGAACTATACCATTAAGAGCTGCTGGCAATTCAATTTCTACTAGAAGAGTGGTACTACCTTCTGAAGGGAGCTTCTCACTTATATCACACGATCATAAAATTCCTTATCTCCAGACACCCACAATGGTTAAATTTTTGGAAAGCAAAAGGCCCCCTCTCCTTCTCTCATTTTAATTATCAACTGCACTTCAAGCCTGCTGAAAAGAATGTGGAGGCTAATGCCCTGTCTTATTACTCTAATACTGTTGGCCTTGTCTTAAAACTAGTGTTGAGCGATTATTATCGACAAAGTTAAATGGCAGGTATTTCGTTGATGGGTTTTTTAAAGACACACAGGTTAAAATTTGATAATTATTAAAATCCAGCCCTCTTTTTACATAGAACACCTTTGTTCAGATCATTGTGTGTAGAAATCTAAAAGCAGTAGGACGTGCCCCTTGCCTCTTGAAAACAGCTCAGCGAAATTATTCTATTTTTCCCCCAAGAAGCTCTACTTTTAGCGGGGGTTTCCTTAGAATTAGTTAGTCAAGTTTTTGCAGTTTTTAAGGGGATTAGCGAGAATTTTAAAGGAGCATCTACCGCTGTAAAGTCACGGAGGGGAGCGGGGGGGGGGGGGGGTGGGCCCGAAACACAAAACAAGCTCTTTAAAGTTACTGGATTTTTTATTGCAGACATTGCATTGCAATAGCTTTATTATTAACAGTTTACTGTTAAATATTAATTTGGATATTGGGTGCCTGAACTTAATTTGGTTTGCAATCTTTTTTTTAACGCAGGTCTATTTGTTAGGCAAAACCCCATTTTTTCTTATCAGTTTAAACATTTTCAGATAGGGTGTTTTCCCTTTTTCAATTTTCCCAGCCAGCTTTTTTTGTTTGTGAGCCACCTTGCGTTAAATTTTTGAACCAGAATTTTGTAGCACCACGGGTTTAAATTGAAGGTGAAAAAAATACCTATTATTTTCCTATACTTTTCAGATAGGGTTTTTTTTTCATTTTTGTCAAGGCCCTTTGTTGTAGAGCCACCTTGCATTTTAATTTGAATCCAGCAATTTTTTTTTTGTAGTCCCCAAGGTAAATTGAAGGTGCCAAAAAATACCGTTTTTTTTTTTTTATCCGTATACATTTTCATTTTTTTTTTTTTTTTTTTTCACTTTAGCACAGGCCAGCTTTTTTGATAGAGCCACCTTATTAAATTTGAATCCACATTTTTAGTCACCACAGTGAATTGATAGGTGCCAAAAAATCCTTTTATTATCCAATACTTTCAATCGTTTTTTTTTTCATTTGGGACGGGCCCAGTTTTGTTGATAAGCCACTTGCATTTAAAATTTTGAATCCAGAAAATTTTGTAGTCACCACAGTAATTTGATAGGTCCCAAAAAATACCTTTTTATCTGTAACATTTCAAAAATTTTTTTTTTCCTTTGGGAAAGGGCCAGCTTTTTTTTGAAAGAAACCTTGATTTAAAATTTTAATCCAAAAATTTTGTAGTCCCCCGGTGAAATGATAGGTCCCAAAAAAATACCTTTTATTATCGTATACATTTCAGATACGTGTTTTTCACTTTGGGGCACAGGCCACTGTGTTGATAGAGCCACCTTGCTTTTTAAAATTCAATACAGAAATTTTGTTTTGATTGAGGATTTGAGAATAGCTGTGTTTTTTCCATCTTTTATAAGAGATTTTTCCAAAACTCCTCCATACCCTCTCAATTTTATTTTTTCTGAAAAAGGAGCGAAATGCAGGTGGTAAGCACAAAGAGGGGGTGGGAAAATGGAGGTAGATACAGAAAAAGGTGCTTCTTCCATGCGGTGACAACAGCACCCACGGATGCGTTGCGGGCCCGCGGGCCTGCCCTGCGGGGTCGGGGGCCCCTGTGAATTCTTAAGAACAGCGTCGAAAACTGTTCTTCATTTTTAATGCAACCCATCCAGCCCCTTACCTCCCCCCTTCCCATCCGGCCACAAATGTCGTCTCACACCCAAAATTATCCGTCCAACATGAAGCAGGCAGCCCAAATTCAATCCGGTGTACCCACCACTGTGGCTAATCCATTTTCTAAAACCCCTCTTTGATGACAAAAGCGGGGGGGTCAAAAGGCATGTTAAAAGATAAAAGGGGCCAAAGGGGATGATTTTGTCGGCCTCCCCAGTTACTGACCCCATCAAGAAGGGAAAGGAAGCCGGTAAAATCGAAAAAACCCGGGGCGGAAAAACCCCTTGCAGTGCCTTGCTTTAGCCCGAGCCCCTGGACAAAAAAGTCGGGGACGACCAAGTCACCTGGTGATGAGAGTTGATACGACATTGCAGATCCATCTGGTCTTTTCACAAAATTTTTTGCTTGCAAGCGCTTCACACGGACGAGGAGGAAGAGATGGGGTAGGAAATACGGTCCCCCCCCCAAAAAGGAGAGGGGGGCACAGAACCGCTGAATGTTTCCGCCGCCACGGTCAGCGAAACCCCGCTTCCCCTTATGCCTAAAAAAGGGTCCAGGACCCTCAAGCCGGGGCCTTTTTTTACAAGCCCTATTCCCCCACGAGTCAATCCGCCTTCCTAAAGCAAAGTAAGGCAAGAATCTTAGGTTTTTAAAACCACACCAACATGTCTAGTCACATGCAGCAATGCATGAGTTAAAAATGGAGGAAAATTTGGCCCAAAAAAAGGGCCAGCCGCGCCAGGCTTCCAACCACGTCACACCCTCTGTCTCCCCCCTCCCCCCACCCCAAAGGGTTTTCCCAGCCCCATGTCCTCAGAATCATGATGGGATCACCCCCCGCTTCACCTCCACCGTCGCCCGGTACCACCAGCACCACCAAAACCCCACCCTCCCCCTTTTCCCTCCCCATTTTGAGACCTGCAGCCGTACAGGGCCAGTTACACCAGCCTTCGTCTTCCAGGTTTGGGAGAAGACGAAACACTTTAACCCAAACCATCCCAAACCCAAAAGCCTGAATGTCGGCATTCCCAGGCTTTTGGCTTGGGAAATTTTGCCTTTCCTTGGTGGAACAGATTTCCCCGCCACGTCATGGCCCTTGCCTCCCCCCAATCCGACCAAGCAGGCATTTTTTTTGCCAGAAAACCCCCCCTGCCGGCACCCATTTCATCTAAAATTTCAAGGGTTTTGTCGCATCTGTGTCCGAAAAGTCCACGACCACCAAACCCATGGACTATTTGCACGGAAAAGGCCCCTATTCTCTGTGACATCATGGGGAGCTGGGGGATGTCTCTGGGGGGACTTTTTGTCTGGGCCGGCGCACTCTTAAAACCCAGGGAGGGTGCGGGCTCTTTCCCCAAGGTCCTCTGGTGGCACACGTCCCAGAGAAACCACCTGTTAAATTAATCTGTCTTGGAGACCTCCACACACAGGTCAGGAGCTGTGGACGGCTCCCGAACGAAACCGAGCGCTGGCTGGGTGACAAGAACCTTGTGCCAGGCAAGGTGGTGGCGATAACGGGCGAAAATCTGCGGGCCCGCCTTAAACGGGGGCTGGGACATCCCTTGCCTGGCACTTTCATAAACCCTTGTCCCCAAAATTTCAAAAAGAGCTCCCCGGGTCTGGACTGCTGTGGGGAAAGGGTTTCAAAATTCTGATTCGCACTTCCCCCGTTCGCCCCGCTTCTCCCCCCCTGGCTCTTGCAGCGTAAGCTCACCCCCCTTCAACCGCCCCTCATTGTTGACGGGCAAACTCGGGAATTTCCCACCCCCACATCACCACGATTGTGGGAGCACGCAAGCCATTACGCTACAAGTGACACATGGCCTGACAAGCAGGGGTGGGCCGGGGGGTGTTGAGCCACCGAGATGGAGGCGGGGTGAAAGGCTCGCCCCAATCCTTCCCATTTTGAAGAACCACCAAAAAGGTCAGGGGGGAAAATGCCTTGTCACAGAGCACTGTGGTGATTTTATTCGGGAACGATCTTTGGGACCCCCTGAAAAACAGGTCACACCACGACGGAGGAGGAGAGGACCCAGATCGGACAAACCTTTCTCTCCGTCTAATCCAAAAGGGCCGACGTTTTTCAATTTTATCTCTTCTTAGGCAGTGGTTCGGGTCCAGGGCTAGTGAAGGGGGCGATCATCTTAGGGTGCCATCTGGGCAAGTCAGGGGTTTTGGGGCGTCCGGAGGAAGCGGAGAAGGAGGAGAGGGATTTTTAACACCGACTTATGTCCCTGCCTTGGAAAGAGGTTGGGCAAATTTGAGGCGGAGGAGGAAGTGAGGGGGAAAATCAGTTTGTAGTGCCCCCCGACCCGGGCTTGGGAAAACAAGGGGCCATCTCACATGAGTGCTTGGGTGCCCCCTTTCCCCCAAAATATCCTCCATTAAGGCCCTCAAAAAAAGAAAACATTTTCTGGGTGGCCACCCCCTGGGTCCCCGGTACAAAACAAAAAACCCCACTTTTCCCTTTTACCCACCCAAATAGAGGTAAAATGCAGGAAATGGGACCTTGCTGATGATCAACTGGGACTTGTTGGTCGCTTTACTTCCCCAAATTTCAAGGGAACAAAACACGACGTGACCATAGAGTGGGCCCAAATAGCCATACGGCAGCAGCAGGGGAAGGTGGGGGAACCTAAAGGGGGGACCTCTGGCAATCTTTTTTTACCACCTCACCAACCAAGCAATGCAGGGCACAAAACCAACACACAGAACCAGCTTAAGATTATGGTGCCACTATCTGGTCTCAAACCGATGGTTTTTTTATGTTTCCGGACCCCAAAAACTTCTGGGTATCCAAATGGACAAATTTCCCAGTCGCCGCCCTGCCCTAAGGGTTGTCCCCGCCACAGCCGGTCATATCTGAGGGACCTTAGAACATTTTGGAGGAGTCATTACAGACAAATCATCCCGGGTTCCACAGAAATGTGGATCGTTTTCTTTTATCAAGATAAACAGGCAGGGTCTCTGAGAGTTTTGGCCCCAATTGCCGAGGTCACCGATTTGTTTTCCGGTCTACTTCACATTCCTCTTTAAAAAATGTTTCCCCTTGAAAAATTTTTTTTTTAAATTTATCATTTTTACGCAATTTTTTTTTCTTTTTCCCCAAAATTCATTTTTTGTTTTGCTTTTTGAGGGGAACTGTTTAAAAACAGCAAGGTTTTTTGACAACACCCTATTCCATTTTCTCACTTTATCTTTAAAGTTTTTGCATTGTCAATGGTTTTTGAGGTCTGTTGCTTTGAGATAACTTAATTATGGGGTTTTTGGGAAAAGAAATGTGGCTTCAAAAAGACATTTTTCCCCCACAATTTTTAACAAGGGCTGAGAAGTCAATTTTTTTAAATTTTTTTGGGGGCATGCTGCTTTTAAAGCAGCAACACTACGGGTCCTATTCTAAAAAATTTGTTTCAACAACATTTTTTTCTTCACAATTTCAAAAAGTGCTCAAAGGGTCATGCTTTAAATTTTTTGGGGGGATTTTGCTTTGACAGCAGCATACACAGGTCCATTAAAAAAAATGTTGTTTTTTAACAGACATTTTTTTCACAATTTTTCAAAAATGGTCAAGGGCATGCTTTGAATTTTTTGGGGGGGATTTTGCTGTGACTGCAGCAATACAGGCCTATTGTAAAAATTTTTTTTTAACAGACATTTTTTTCTTCACAATTGTCAAAATGGCCAAGGGGGGGTGGGCTGTCCAAAAAAGGGAAAAGTAGACACTGTTAATGGACACAAGCAAAATGACTTGTTTTTGAAAATCTTTTTAAAATAGATAGCAATCCCTGTATTTTAACAACCCCTTTAATCAATTAAAAAAAAAAAGAAAAAAAACAGGTGGGATTTCCTCCTATTTTAAAAATGTGTTTTTTTTTAGAATTAAAAATACAAAAAAACTTGCATGTACAAAATAGTGGTAAAAAAAAATTTCCCCGAATTTTACAAGGGAGGTACAGGAAGACTTGACCCAAAGTGTTTATTCAAGAAAATGGATATGGAGCAGGACAAGAAAAAAGAACAGAGATAATTTCCCCCACATTGGTTTAAAAAGAGGGAAAAAAAATGCCAAGAAAAAGGGCACCTGGAAAAGGGGCGTTAACCACCAGTATTTCCCAATGAAAACTCAATTTTGGCCGCACTCATAGGGGGGCAAGCGACCCAGGTTTGACTGTTTACTGAGAAGGTTTTGGGGGGGAAAAGGGCTACTACATTCTCACTCTCTTCGCACGGGCTGTTTTTCGTTGCTGCTTAAAGGGATTTTTACGGAAAAGGAAAGCGGACACCCCCTTGGCTCTCACCGCACCCCCTGAAACTCCGGCCCTGGCGAACCTGCGTGTTAATAGATGACAGAGCTAGCCTGGGCTCTCACCGTCCCCCTGTAAGTCTGGCCCTGGGAGCTAGACCCCCGTGTTAATAGATGACAGACCTAGCCCGGCTCTCACCGCCCCACTGAAGTCTGGCCCTGGGGCCCGGACCTCCGTGTTTTTAAAGAGGTGAGGGAGCACGGCTCTCACCCTTAGGGGGAATCAGGAGAGCTTTAAATTTCCAAAAAAAAAAACAGATTTTATAAAGGTGATTTCGTAGGTTAATATGTCAAAAAGGGCTCCCGGGGTGGACACAAATTGCACAATTTGAGGTTAAAAAAATTTTTTGGGGGTGAAGTCACATGGGGTTCGCATCATTTATCCCAGGGGGGTCTGTCCCCAATCCAAAAAAAGGATTTGGAGGAAAAATGAAACCATTTAAAAGTTGGCTGAATCACTCTCAAACAGGAGGGCAAATGTCTTCTCAACAAAAGTGTTTTTGGGGATATTTGGACATTTTTATTACTTAGGGGGGTTTTTGCGGACGAATTAACACATCTACACGTGAAAAAAAAAACCTTTTTAAAATGCAGGGGGAGGTGTATGTTTATGTTATCAAAATGATAATAATTTTAAAACTATAAATAAAAACTTCCCCAAATAAATTTTTAGACAAATGCATTACCCAAAAAAAAAAAAATGACATCACTGTACAAAAAGAAAGGCCACTTTTTGTCTATGGGGAAAAATTTTATGGTCATGCTGTGGAAGGAAGGTATAGTCAATGTCCATTTATACTAAAAAGGTGGTTGAAAAAACCCCTTTTTTCCGGGACTTTTTAATCTGGGGGCATTAGGTTGGGGCTCATGCTGTGCCCCAGGAAAAGGATTTAGTCCAGTAAAAAAATGGTGGTTGAAAGACTCCCCTTTTTTGGCACTTTTTAAATGTGGGGAATGCAGGTTTGGGGGCCCTGCTGTGGCCCAGGACAGGTATAGCAATGTCCAGTGAAAATAAAATGGGGGGTTGAAAGACTCCCATTTCGGCACTTTTTAAATTTTGGGTCAGACAGGTTTAATGGGCATTCGCGGGACAGGACGAAAAAGTCAATTCCCGTTAACTAAAATGGTGGTTTAAAGACTCCTTTTTTTGCACTTTTTAACTGGGGGGCATGCAGGTTTGGGGCCAGCTGTGACCCAGGACAGGGTAGTCAATGTCCCCTGAAACTAAAAAATGGTGCCTTGGGCACTTTAAATCGGGGGGCATGCAGGGTTTAAAAGGCATATGTGGTACAGAACAGGTAAGTCAAATTTTATTTTAACTAAAATGGTGGTTGAAAGACTCCCTTTTTCCCCCCACTTTTTTTAAACTGTGGTCAACATTTTTTTTGGGCAAACTGCGGGACAGGACAATATAGTTTAAAGTCCAGTTTAACCAAAAAGGGGGTTCAAAAAACTTTTCCCGGCACTTTTTTTTTTTGGGGGTCAGACAGGGTTTTAAAGGGAACTTTTGGTTTCCCGGGAAAGGGATAGAAGTCCCTTCAACAAAATGGGGGTTTTAAAACTCCTTTTTTCCCCACTTTTTAATCTGTGGGCAGACAGGTTTTTTGGTATACTGCGTACAGGGCAGATTTAAATTAAAGCCATTCAACAAAAAGGGGGTTAAAGATTCTTTTTCCGGCACTTTTTTAATCTGGCTATGCAGGTTTGGGGGGTCATGCTCTTCCAGACAGGGATATTCAATGTCCAGTTAATAAAATGATGATTTAAATCATACTGCCTTCGGCACTTTTTAATTTTTTGGGTCTGCAGTTTTAATCATGTGTGGTGCAAGACAGGGGTGTTAATGGTCTGTGGTTTTTTTCTGGGCTTTTTTTAACCTAATTGTGTTGCCTAAGATTTTTGCACGTATCCATTTTTACTGTTTTGGGTGTTAATTCCCAGTTCTCCACCCTATTTTGGGGGTAAGAAGAAGGTGTTGTTCCTCCCCATAGACTTTAATGGGCATCGCGATAATTATTATCGACTATCGATATCTTATTGATAATTTCCGATACGACTATCGACCCCGATTTACGATAGTCAACGTAAACGCTATCACTACTTAAAACCCCAACCATTGGTGTCTCCTGAAGCTGATTACTGCAGCTTCCATCGACCTCCATTGGGTTTCTCCAAGGAAAACGTTTGTTTTCCTGGTGTTAAATGGGGGTCATTCTTCCAAACAAGCAAGTCATCCGTGTATCTGAAAAGCTCTGTCCTTAATCTCTTATTATTATTGATGACCTGATCTCATTCAAGATGTCAAAAATATGTTTTTGGCTGTTCTACATGTGCTCGTAATAAATCTCCTCATCTCAAGCCTTCTGGACTTCTTCACCCTCTGACTATACCTGAAAAATTCTGGACCCATATTGCCATGGACTTTATTACAAATTTACCCCTCTCCCAACCAACAGCTTTTGGTTACTAACCCTTTTTTACAAGAGTCTCATTTTGCCATTCCGGGAGGCAACCACAAGCCCAGAACCCCCCCCTTTTTTTTCAGCCATATTTCTTCGCATACTTCCCCTTCATTTTGTGTTCGATTGTAGTGTTTAATTTGCTTCCAAGTTTTTGTGTGCACTCGGTTCTCAGCTTCAGGTCAAGTTGGACTTCTCTGCTTACCACCCTGAAACCAACAAGCAAATTGAGAGGGTGAATAAAATCCTCAGAAATTATCTATGTAATTTTGTTTCATGTCGTCAAGATAATCGGGCTGACCTTTTCCCTTGGGCTGAATTTTAATATAATCATCTTGATTCAGAGTCTACTGGAACTTCCTTGTTCTTCATTATGTACAGGTAACATTCCTGCCCTCCCCTTCTCCTGCCTACCACCTCTGATGTTTTAGCCATGGATACTCAAGTCCAAGCTATGTCCACTATTTGTCAGGATGCCCAGCAATCTCTTTTGTAAGCATCTTCTCTAAAGCTCAAGCGGACAAAAAACGTAGACCTTTTCCGGTCTTCCACTCAGGTGATAAGGTGTGGCTTTCAGCTAAATACGTTTGCCTCAAAACTCCCTGCCTCAAGCTGGACCCACGCTTACTGGGACCTTTTCAAGTTCTGGAGTGTATCAAACCTGTGGCTTACAATCTTCTCTTGCCCCAACCAAGTGGGTTCCAAAGTCATACTACGTCTCCCTCTTGATGGCTTGGTCCTTAACTACTTCTCATAAAAGGCTATGACTCCTCCCATAGATGATGTTGCTGGAGACATCTACAAGGTAATGGAAATCTTGTGGAGCAAGGAACCAGGGGGAAGTAGTTCTTTCTTATTGACTGGAAAGGGTTTGAGCCAGAAGAAAACCTTAACACTCCAAATCTTGTTCAGATCCTGTTCTTGAAAAAGGGGGAGTTTTAAGGAGGCTGGTGAAGACTGGGGGGCTTCTTAGACTCCGTTCCTTGGTGTGGTTCATCTCCTCGTGGTGACCCAGATGATCTATCATCCTTCACTCCTGACAAACTGCTTAATACATAAACAGAGCTCCATTGGTGAAGGTTTACTATAAGTGATCATCAAAAGAACATTACGTTTTCTAGGCTAGGACTTCATGCTTATTAGAAACGCATGTACCATTGGAGACCTAGTAACTGGAATATTTTTCACTCAACGTCCATCTTATCATTTACTAGTCACACTTACTTGCTACCCATGTAAACCGCAAAAAAATTTAATAAATGTAATGTTTCAACAATCCTGCTCATAAAAAAAAAGTTTTGTCAGATTATTTTTAAGCAAACAACTCATTCAATATGAATGGATATAAAAAGATAAGAATATGAGGTTCCTTTTTTGTCACAACTACAGTAAAAATGTATCACAGAAGACAATCTGTTTAGCCTGATTTTATTAAACTAAGAAGGTAAAGAATGAGAGACTACAGTTTTTTTCGTCTTCAAGGAATAGCAGTAGCAAGAAGCAATGAACCTTCTGTTCTTTGATGAAGAACAGAGGCTAAGCTTAAAGCATATTGCCCCGATTGCAAAATCTGTAACAGCTCTGCACCCTTCCTATTTACCATATGACATTTAAAAACTAGTGTAACTTTATGTTAAAGAGGTATTCTCACTACATTGATTGGCTTTAACAATGTAGGCAAAGGTAAATGTTAAATAAAGACTATTATCATTAATGTTTTAATTTTGCTTCCCATCAGAGCTGGAGTAGCTCTTATCTCCTGCTTGTATACAATAGCTTCCCTAGGTTACTGATCACCTCTCTCTGCCATAGTTGCCCTGGTCGGGATGGTGTCATTATTTGAAGCTGTGACTTATTAGCAGCATAGCAGCTTTTTTGCCTTTCTTACTGACAAACTTTAACCCTTTAGAGTTATTTTGCCTTGTGTATTGCTGTTAATACCCCTCTATTACCAATGTTATTTTAAAAGGCTCAACTAAAAAAAGCAGAGCTGACATGCCATTCACTGCTGTAGAACCACCACAGCCTAAGCAGGAAGTGGTAGCCTGAAACTTGATGTGAAGCACTGACTCTGCGAAACAGCCTGATGAGAAAACCACTTTAAGTTAGGACCTTTAGAGTCCCACACAAGGAGCATGGGCCCAAGGTACATCTATGCTAAAATAGCAACACCCCTGATGGAAAATTATTGAGCCAAGATAAAGCATGAAGGGGAGCATTTAATTTAGATTTTTTTACTAGTATCCTTTTCTCAGTGTGTATCCCTGTAACACTCAAATTTACAAATTCATCTCCATAACCTAGATGAGTAAATTACAATTTTGTTATTGATAGTTTTAGTCTTTGATGCCTTTTATTTCATCCCAGATCCAGTCATTTTTCCTAATAGAACCATTAAGGATTAATATATCACTTATTGGATTTTAGCCCTTCTGTCTTTCATGCCACATTTACACTCATCACACTTCAATCAGACAGAGCTGTAAGACTCATCCATTGTCCTTTATAAAATGGGAAAGTCATTAATTCTTGTTCATTGGTATCTGGGGATGTTGTCATTAATAAGGAAAGACTGGATATGGTTAATAATTGATCCACCTGTATTTCTAACCGGTAACAGATGTGAAATCCTATATTCTGCTTCAGACACAGCCTTGGTGATAAAATGATTCATAATTCATGATGACATTGGAAATTTGGCTACCACATTAGAGATAAGGTGGCCGGTGTCACAGTCACAAACAGAAGAAAACATCAATCACATTAGGGGTTTGCGTGTTATGTTTTTGAAAATCAATCTTCCTTTTATTTTACTGGGCACCTTTAGTTCTTCCTGCCATGATCTGCTTTGTCGTGAAAGTCAACATTTTCTCGGCCTTGTTATTAAGCATGTCACTCTGTACACAGCAGCACATTTCCGGGAGCATTCAGCCTTTGTTTGCTTCCCATTGTACCTTTAATCATTGCATTTTTTTTACTTGTTTTGAATTGAATATATTTTAACGTTCCAAAATCTATTAAAAGCCCTTGATTGTGAAATTGGTGCAAATAAGAGTCAAATATGGGCTTAAATTAAAACAAGCAGAAATCTGGATTTTTTATGAGCTCTGTGTTAATTAAATGAAATCCATTCTTTCAGCTACATTAATTTTATTTGCAGTCCATATTTATGGGGACATTCATGTGTAGCTTTCACGATTTTG
>JAODAL010056589.1:0-23194 GCA_025379985.1 Phyllomedusa bahiana | reverse complement strand
AATTTTTACTTCCTCCCTTTCCCCCCCCCCCCCCCCCACCCCACCACTTCCCCCGGTGAAGAACTGAAATTCTAATCTCCCTATTTTCTAATGTTCAAGCAAAAATCATAGTTGTCTGTATGAATAAAGAAAAAGAACGTGTCTCGAGCTGAGCTGTAATGAGGACACGCAGCAACGTCTTCCCTTTAATGTTAAAATGAACAGGAAACGCTGTTCTATGAAACGGGGGTCATGTGTTTTTTTCCACCAATGACAACCAACACATCACGTCATGGTCCACACCAAGCTCCCCTGCTTATGCTCTAGCTGATTTGCGGGCCCCCAAAAAATGACGGGAAAGACAAAAATAATAAAGTAATAGATTTCTCAATTGTTACCAAAAAATATCAGGGTGATGGAAAATTTCCGATCACCCTAAAAATCGTGCCGATTTCAACTTTGTTGATTATAACCGCTCATCCCTAATCTTCATCTATTAGTGTTTTATCAGATGCTCTACAGTATGTTTCTCCTATATTGCTTTATGGTATTGGATCTCTGGAGTAGATTGTTTGGAGAGGAATAAGTTTGATTAAGATGATTCCTCTCCAAATTAATGAAAGAAAATCTGTCACGCTAAGTACAGTATTCACATTGAGCATGGGGCTTTGACTTCAAAAGGGGGGAGCCGGGGGGTATTTAAAAATTTTGTTTTTTTATTTAGGCCTAATCAGTCTTTAGACTTTTTACATCTCTTTGGCTCCTATAGTTGGACTGATGAATTGTTTCAAGGCACTGAACTTTAAAACCTTAGCAAATGTTAACATACAGATGTTATCTTGACAGATGACGCACCATGATAACACAACACAAAAAGTTATGTCACCTTTGTCACTGTCTTTCAACGGATATTGTTGTGATCTAAGAATAGATAATGTCACGGCCCGGGCCCCGCCCCCGGCCCGGGGCCGGGGGCGCACCGTGGTCCCCCCCCGGGTGCCCCCCGGGGGGGCCGGGGTGCCGCCGTGGCCGGGGGACGACCGGGGGGCTGGGTCTCCGTGGATTACCTGCCCCGCGCTTGTCCCGCCCGCGCCCTCTGGGGCCGAGGGCGCGTGCCTTTTCCCTAAGGGGGGCCCAGCGCTCGTTCCCGGGTTTTAAAAGGGGCCGCGCCCGTTTTTTGGTTTAATTGCCAGGCGTTTCCCCCCACTTGGGTTTTACGTCCAAAATACTCCTTCGGGATCTATGTTCCCCCCCGTGCCCTAAAAAAGCGTTCCAAAAAATACTCTCCCTTACCGTTACCAGACCCTTTGCTACGTTTCTCAACCCCGAACCTCTGCCGCCTCCCCTGACTTCCTGCCTGTCTACGCCCACGAACCTTCCCGCCTGCCCTGACCTTCTGCCTCCCCACGACTACACTCTCGGACTACGATTCTGTACCACGCTGCCCCTCGGCTGCCACCGAAAGCAAGTCGCGTCAGGGGGGCGACCTGGTAGCCTCAGCCGCAGCAAGCCCACCCCGTTTTGCGGCGGGCTCTGGTAAAAACCCGGGGGCTACTTAGATTCCGTTCCTGGCTGGTTTAGCTATATCGCTTGGGTGGTCCCGGCGGATCCATCCCCAGCCGTTACAGTTAGATCCAGCAGGGATCCCCAAAGGTCCCTTTGGCCAAAGCATCCGGATTTACGTCGATTGTTGCCAGCAATCGCAACAAATCGCACAACAAGGTCACAGGGGGGCCCAGCTCTCCCCCATGATGCGTCAGCTCCTCGCACCCCGCACAGTCTCCCCCGCCCGTGGCTCCTTTTCTTCTGCAGTTCCGTTGGCCACCGGGGCCCCAAGCTTCGTTTCCCTCTACCCTCCAGCTTTGCCGGTGATTCCCAAGTCTGCCGGGTTTCATCTCAGTGCTAAATGCACGTGGAGTTGATGGCGGATCAATTTCCCTCGGAGGGGTCCAAAGTGGCTTTTGGGTGAGTCTATTTTCCCGGGAAAAGGCTCGGGCTTGGGCAACCCCCTCTGGGACAGGAACGCCCCTGTGACTGCGGACCTACGACCTTCCTCCAGAATTCCGCCCCGTCTTCGAGAGCCGGGCCGGCTTCCTCCGTCGAACCCCCCTCTTGGTTTTCGTCGGGGCGGTCTTTTTGGGTGACATGGGTTCAATTCCGTACCCTGGCGTCGGAGCTCGCCTGGAACAATGCCCCCCTCTGCGCTACCTTCAAAAAGGGCTGTCCAGGGGGGGTAAAAGACCCTTTGGGGCAGCAAGAGACCCCCCATCCCCCCCTGAAGAGTTAATTTTTCTTGCCCCCGCATGATAAAAGGTTTCGCTGGGGCAGGGGGACTTCCCCCAAGAAAGTGAGGCTGCTGTCCCCGTCGGGGGTTTTTTTTCACCTGGCCCCTGTTTTTCAGCATTCCCCAAATTTCCCCCCCCCCCCCCCCCCCCCTCAAACCGCAGAGGTGGAAACCGTGCAAGTGGCCCGGGCCCACTTAACAGGAAAAAAATGAACCGTCGTCATAAGAAAAGATCCCTCTTTTGCGCCAGCCCGGCCCATTTCCCGAAAAATTTTTCCCCTTTCGTCCTCGCCTCCGGGGAAAACCCCTTCCCTAGGCCGGGGGAGAGGCCCCTAGTGCAGTTTCACCTCTCCACGTTTGTGATGCCTGGAGGTGACTTCTGATGTGGTCCGCGTTCGGGTTTGCCTTCCTGGATTGGGGGTCTCCCGGGGAATTCTCTTACCTAGGTAACCCGGTACCGATACCTGTACCCGGCTGGAGAAGCCGTGCTTATCCCTGGGTCAGTGGGGAGCCCTCACTGATCCCTCCGTATAAAACCGGCGGGTGACCCCCCCGTGTGGGGGGGCTCTACATAAAGAGAAGTTGGTTTCCCAGCCCTTTCCCCGTGTTTCCTGGGCGATCTCTTGGGGCCCCCCGGGCTGCAAAGTCAGCCCCTACGCTCGATTGGAAACAGGCGAAGCCTGCTTTGGGGGAGGGAAATCCCCAGAAAACCCAGTTGGAGGTTAACCACGCCCGGTGTTTACCATTCTCTGCCCCCCCGTCAAGCCTTTTGCCAGGTGCCGGCCAAAAACCGGGATTTTGGCGAGGGTTTTTCCCCCCGGAAAAAAAAACTACCCCCACATGTCCATATGATTTCCCATAGACTTTTCCCCGGAACAAGCCCTCCAGGGGGGTCGGGTCTACCCTCTGTCTGTCCCGAGACTCAGGCCATGTGGGCTTAATACGGAAATTTGGAAAAAGGATTCATCGCAAGTCTCCTCGCCCCCGGGGCTGGCTTTTTTTTCGTCCAAAAAAAAGACGGGGCTCTTTTGGCCGTGTTAGATTACAGGGGACAACAAGATCACGGTGAAGAACCCCCTTTCCCTCTACCCCCGAATCGGAGCCTTTGATCGCTTTTGTGGGGCCAAGGTGTTTTCCAAATTTGGACCCGCGGGTGCCTATAACCCCGTCAGAAATTTGTGAGGGGGACGAGTGGAAAACGCCCTTAACACCCCGGGGCGGCATTTTTGAGTATCTCGTAATGCCCCTTTGGGCTATGCAAAGCCCCAGCCCTATTCCGGATTTTGCAATGACGTATTAGAGGACTTTCTTTTACATCTGCGTCATGTGTACCTGGACGATATTTGATTTCTCTCCTGACGCAAGACATCGGGGGACAAGTACGCCAGGTCCTGCCGCCTGCGGAACATCGACTGATCCAGCTGGGGAAATGTCGGGTTCCACCAGGGCCAGCCTTCCTTTTCCCGGGGGGACTAGTCCCGACCCTGGTTGCAGATGGACCCAGCCAAGCTGCCGCGACCCTTTCAGGGCCCGCCCTGTCGGTCTTCGGGGTTCAAAAGCTTCCTGGGGCTCGCCAACTATTACCCCCAGTTTATTTCCCCCCTTCTCTTCGGGTGGGTCCCATCGTGGGCCCTCACCCGGAAGAATGCCAACCCCCCAGTGTTGGTCCCCGTCAGTGAGGAAAACATTTCCAATGAAATCGGGGGTTTTTTTTCGGTCCTATCCCGTTTTGTCCTGTCCCGGGTAGGCCTTTAGCCCGGAAATGGATGCCTCTTCCCTGGAGAGGGGGGGTCCTGACTCAGAAGGGCCCCAAAGGCAAGACTGTTTTTTGCGGTTTCTTCTCCAGGACCTTCTCGCCGGCTGAAAACGCACTACACCATTTGGAGATCGAGAAGCGGCCCTCCAAAATTGGATAGAGGATGGCGACATTTGGGGGGGCCCGTCACCCATTCGACGTCTTCACGGACCAAAGAATCTTCGACCTCCAACGGCCAGCGTCTGAATCCCCGCCGGCCAGGTGGTCTCTATTTTTCTCTGCTTTAATTCAGGATACACTTCCCCAGCCGAGAAGAATCAAGGCTGATGCCCCCTCCCGGACCCTGCTCATGGGAGAAGACCTGTGTCCCCGCACTCATTGCTCCCGAACGGCTGTTCACGTGGCTCCGGTGGGCCTTTTGGGGGGTCCCCCAGGCAAACTACGTTCGTCCCCCCTCAGCGGAGAAATTCTGGGGTGGGGGCATAGTTTCTTCTGGCTGGTCCCCCGGATACGAAAACCCACGCCCCCACTCCGGCGTACTTTGGGGGCCGACCCTGCCCCCGGGCGTCCAAGCTTTGTTCTCGCCCGTGACACATGGCCCCGGAACAAGGTTCCGCCCTAGGCCCTCGGCCTTTTAGTCCCCTCTGGGGCCCTCCCAGAGTCCCCATGGACACACATCGGCATGGCTTATTACGGGGCCTTCCGCCCTTTCAGGGAATTCTGTCTCTGGGTGGGCACGGGTAGATCTCTAAGATTCCCCCTCCGGGTTTCCCCCGGGCCCCCCAACTGGCGGGACACTTTTTCCACCATATTTTTCGTCTGCATGGGTTACCCTCGCTTTTCTGTCTGATGGGGGGGTCAATTTGTCTCCAAATTTTGGCGGGCCCCGGGTTTTCCCTTAAAAAATTTAAAATTTGGGCTTTTTCTTCTGCCTACCATCCCCAGAGAATGGTCAAGTGGGAGGGTGAATCAGATTGGGGAATACCCCGGCCCTTTCGCGTCCGGCCGGGCAGGACAAGGGGGCCCAGCTGTTCCTGGGCTAAATTCTCCTACAACCCTCGGGATCTGATTCTACGGCTTTCTCCATTCCGGTGGGCACGGTCGTAAACCCCCGCCCGCCCCCCCCCTTGGCTATGCTTTCCGAGGGTTCCCGCTGTGGACAACAAGTATGGACATTAAGGGGCCATTTTTGGGGGGAGACCCACTTTCCTTAGCCCCGGGCCCCTGCCCGCTTGAAACCCAGGCCGACAAAAAAGGGGCCGCCCCCCGTTCGCCAGGGGTAAGGGTGGCTCTCTGCCAAAAACGTACGCCTCAAGGGGCCCCAGCTACAAATTGGGTCCCCCATTTCTGGGGCCTTTTTGAGTGTCGTCAGATAAATCCATGGCTACAAGCTTGCCCACCCCCTTCTCTTGAATTTCCCAAGCTTCCACGTCTCCCTCCTTAAAGCCCTGGGTTAACCTTCTCCAAGCGGCTCCATTTGTGTGGAATTCTAGTCTTTGAATTTTAAAACATCCCAACAAAAATTCATACGATTTTTTCTTGTTAAAAGGAAAAGGGGGTTGCCCCAAAAATCCTGGGGGCGAATCAAAATTAACCCGGCCTTATCCATTTTCTTCGCCGGGGGGGGGGGGGAGACCCAAGGGGGGGGGTACTGTCACGGCCGCGCCGCTCCCCGGCCCCCCGGGGGGGCGCATTTCCCCTGGTCCCCCCCCCGGGTGCCCACCGGGGCCGGGTGCCCCCGGTGGCGCGGGACGACCCCGGGGGGTTGCGTCTCCCGGGGGACTTCCCCTGACCGCGCTCCGTCCCGTCCGCCCCCTCTCCGGCCGGGGGCGCGGTGCGGGTCCTAAGGCCCCGGGGGGCGCCCCTCTTTTCCCGGGGTTTTAAAAGGGCCCCGGGCCCCCTTGATTTTTGGGGTTTAAATTTTCCCCCGGCGCTCCCCCCTATTTAAAGGTTTTACGTCCCACAATCATCCTTGCTGGATCTTTGTTCCCCGTGCCCAAAGAAAAAGGGCTTCCCAAAAACCCTACTCTCCCCTTTACCGGTCCCAGACCCTTGCTCGTTTCTCAATTTCCGAGCCTCTGCCCCCTCCCCTGCCCCCTGCCTGTTACGACCAAAACCCTTTCTTCGCCTGGGCCCCGGGCCTTCGGGGCCCTGCCCGGGGGCCCCTAGGGACTCTCGGACTAGGGTTCTGTACCCCGCTGCCCCGGGGGCTGCAACCGCAAGCAAGTCGCGTCAGGGGGGCGCCGGGGGTAGCCTCAGCCGCAGCAATTCCTCCTGCTTTGGGGCGGGGGCTTTTGGTAAAAAAGGGGGGGCTACTTAGTTTTCCTTTCCCCGGCTTTGGCTTAGTATATCGCTTGCGGGGGTCGGGGGGATCCATCCCCAAAACCCCCGGGTTACGAAAACCCATACGTAGAAAGCAATAATTCGGGTAAAAGTTAAGTTTTGGCTACATTCATTTTTAAAATATTTTTTTACTCTTTCTTTACTTTTTCTTTTAGATTTTTTGGAGGGGGGAAAGCCCCCCTTTTGATTCCCAAAAAGGGCACTCCCCTTTTTAAAAAGGTTTTACTTTTTCCATTTCCATTTGACATTTCTTTCCCTAGGCCAACAAAAAAGAAAAAAGGTAAAAATTTGCAGCTCTAAAAATTCAATTTTATATTGTTTTTTTTTCAATGTCTTCAGTACAAGAACTTGAGCTGTTTTTTGGGGTGTTGGTCATTTACGTGTGGGATTGGGGAAATTTTGGTTTAAATTTTTTTTTGTTTGTTTGTCCCAAAAAATTACACCCCCCAATGTATTTTTTCCTGTGTAACCTTGCCATTCTAGATGTTTCATCTACTTCTACAAGAAATTCCCTAAGCTGCTTATTTACTTTGACTCGGATCAAGGATCCCCTTTTTTTTGGCTGTATGGCACGGGTTTTTTTTCACCCCTATTTGTAATGGAAAATTTGTAGCTCACCCAAGGGCCCTATGATCGTATTTTTGGGCAGTTTGTAAACCCCTTACTTTATACACAAAATGAAAAAAGAAACCGGTGTATTGTAATGGCAGCCACCTCTTGGATAGTTGCTGCCCTAAATTCTACATTACACACGGTACTGACCTCTATATTGCAATTCTGTTATTCACATGATATCAATTTTAAATTTTTTCTGTGAAATTTAATTAGTTTTTAGCGCTTTCCTCCCACGGACATCACAAAATAGGAAGATTGTTAAGGTTTTTTAAGTTTTTACTATTCCCTTTTGGGGAAATTTTTTTGTGATTATACTTTCAAAACAAACTTTTCTTTTCTGCCCAAAATTTAAGATTTTCCTCAGCAGGAAGAGAAAGCTTTCTCTGGGTTTTCCCCCCCCCCTCTAAGTTTTATTATTTTTTTGGACCAATTTTTATTTTGTAAATTAAAAAACCCCAATTGAAAATTTTAGAGAAACAGGGTTTTAAAATTACTTTCGATGCTTTATCTTGTTGTAGTTCCAATGTTAAATCCTCTGGTCTACAGCCTAAGAAATTAAGAGGTTTTGGGGGCTATTGTAACATTAATAAGATAAGGAGAAAAACTATATCGCCAAAAGTATGTGGATAAGTCTATTTGGATATATATGTTAAATCTATGGAAAAAGGAGATAAAAATACCCCCACAGTCTATAATCTATGCGGGAAAAATATGGTGATGGTTGGGTCCATGAAAAGATTAGTGACTTTAAACATTGCAATTTAGACTGCAAAAGAGTCGGCTGCATTAAAAAGGGGTGTTCCCTTTCTACATTGATGGTATCAATAAAGGCCCTAAAGCCTTGTTAGGGTGTAAAGCAGATTAAGCTTTTGCATTACTCTCTATTTTGTTAAATAGTATTTGTGAGTATCGGTAAGTGGTGTGTTCGGGTATACTCGGAACTCCAATAGAAAACAAGAAAGTATTGTACAAAAGCAAACAACTCTCTATTCTGAATGGAGGCTTTCTGGAGGACCATTCAAGGTGTGAATCCCAAAGTTAGAAAAAAAATGTAGTAGTGATCATATATTTTTAAAAGGGTCCCTTTTTAATTTGTGCGCCGGGATTTCAATCAACTCCACCTTGGAACAGGAATCCCAGAGAATTCAAGATTACCCAGTTTTGCACTCCAGAAGTAAAAAGGATGATGTCACAGTTTTTTTCTTTAAAAAATTTTATTAAAGTCGTTAAACAGGCAATGAAAGGGCATGGGGGTTGCGGAAACACCCCAAGATGATCAGGGGGGTTTTCGACTTCTTGCAGTTTAGTCTTGTGCACGAAATCGTTAAAATCTTGAACCCCAAATTTGGGTCCGCACTGTCAGTTTTGTGACATATTTAAAAATATATAAAAAATGTGTGAGATGGGAACACCCCTTTAAACCCCCTTAAGGCCCGGGGGTTTTTTTGGTGACCTTTGTTTTCCCTCTGCCTTCTAAAACCCATAACTTTTTTATTTTTCACTAATAGACAAAAGGGCTTTTTTTTTGCAGGCAAGATGTACTTTTAATGGTGTTTTTTCATTACTATAAAATATCCTGGGAAACCCCACAAAAAAATTCCAAATGGACAAATTGTGAAAAAAAAAAATAAAATTTTTCCATGTTTGTTAGGTTTTGTTTTGGGTGTTCAATCATCGGAAAATATAATGTGTTATCTGTATTCTACAGGTTTTTTACGACCCGGGGAATCCCAAAACATGTAGGGTTCTTTATTTTTGGTACCGTAAAAAATTCCAAACATTTTCTTTGGGGCTGCTCTTTTTTTTAATTTTCTTGTTAAACATGGCAATGTCATAAAATATAGAAAATGTGGTTGGACGTTTTTAACTGCTGAAATAAATACTGAAGTGGATGCTGGATTTACCTTTTTTGGCATTGAGAAAGGCCATAGATTGTTAACTTTGCCATAAATCAGTTAATTAAACTTCTATAATACTTGATTTGCCCTGGTCAGCTGTAGATACTATTATCATGAAGTGGAGATGTGAACGTGAAGTAGATAAAATGTTGCATCCAGGGCCCCTGCAATACATCTGTGGGTCACATTTTCTTAATAAAAGGATCAGGACCTATGACATGACTGCAGCCAATGCTATCCTCACTCATCATATGATTTCGAAACGCCTCTGGAAATAATCATTAAAGAATTGCTGGGGGGGTTTCCACCAGGTATCCCCCTGACGGATAGTTAGGGAAGCCCCAAAGGTACAGCGAAAAGGTTCGGGCAGCTCGAAAGTCGGAGGAGGCAGGGGTAAAGGCAGGCGGCGAGGTTTGGAGTGGAAGGAACTGAAGGTCATTAAAAGGGAACACAGTCAGTCGGAATGCTTTCTTGAAGGCATAGGACTAAAGATCCAGCAGGGTCAATTGGAGGTGGGCCCCTAATAAGGGTCGAGCCAGCAATCACAATTTCCCGGGCGGTGGCCCTTTAAATCGGAGCGAGCAGCGCAGGCGGGGGGGATGGGGATGGCGGGGGCGGTGGGGGGTATATCGCCTGGGGAAAAAGAGTGCCCCCGGGGGCCCGATCACGGACTGCGGGCCACTGCCTGGCCCCAGGCGCTTTAAGGGGTTTATAAATGCCCCTGTGTGGTACCCAAATTTTTATATATTTTTTTATGTTGAAGGTTTAAAAAAGTGTTTTATCATGTAAAGCAAAATTTTGCTGTTATCTTCAGAAGCATAAGTTTTTTTTTTTTCCCATACAAAATATTTAAGGTTTTTTTTTTTAAAGATGAATAAATTTTTAATTTTGCACCACTTTGGTTTAATGAGTTTTTGATCGCTTTTTATTTCATTTTATGTGCTGAGGGATGAACAAAACAATTGCAATTCTGTGATTGTTTTTTTTTATTTTTTTAGTCATTTATGTGAGGGTTTAAATAACATGACGGTTTTAGTTGGTCATTTGACGCAAAATACCCAAATATGATTAAATTTTCTTTTCTCTTTTTTTGGGAGATTGGCGTTTGTAAAGGGGAAAAAGGCGGTGTATGTGTTTTTATTTTATTTTCCACGTTTGTGTTTTTTCTGTGTTTTTATGTTCCCTTTTTTCCTTTTTTCCCCCTGGGTAATTGATCAGTGTCTTCAGATCACTGTTACAATGAGACAGTCACAGCATTGTTGCTGTATATGGTCCCATGGCGATGTTACCCCCAATGCCCCGGGAATGCCCCCAATGTATTCGGGATGTGAGTCACACTCTTCCTGCCTGTGCCTTAGCTATCGTGATCATGATAGCTCCGAAATAAGGATTTAAACACCCTGGTGAGTATATCCATGTAAAGTGATTAGGCCCGCAGTAAAATAGATGGTCCCCTGCACTTAAAAGTTTTCCTTTGTTGTGTAGGTAAAAACCGCCCTTGAAAAAAAGCTACAAAAATCGTAGTTTTTGGGTTTTCCAATTCTTTTGGCAATTTATATCCAGGGGTTAAATTTGGGTTGTTTGCTGCTGTGGGGACTAAATAAACCCTCTTTTTTCCCCCAAAAATAATTTTTCCCGTAGATAAATTCAAGCAAAGGTTAATTACATTTTTTTCTTGTTGTGTAGCGTAAAAAAAACACCATTGTAACACGCTACAAAGTGGGAGTTTTTGGCTGCTCAATTTTTGGGCAAATTTCATCCCGGGGTTAATTAAAAATTGTTCTGCTGTTGTGGGATAAAAAAACCCCTTTTTCCGCCCCAAAAATAATTTTTCCCGTAGCATAATTCCAAGCGAGGTTTTTTTAAAATTTTCCTCTTGTTGTGTAGCTTAAAAAACCCATTTTAATACGCTACAAAACTGGTAAATTTTTGGCTGCTCTTTTTTTGCGCAATTTCATCCAGGGGTTGTAAGCGTTTTTTGTGTTGTGGTGACTAAAATAAACCTCTTTTTCACGCCAAAAAAAAAATTTTTCCTGTGCTAAAAATTAGATGCGCACGAAAAAAGATAGGAGGGGAAATTAATATAAACCCTCCATAGAAAAAAAAAAATATTCCTTAAATAAAAACCCTTTTTTAGTTACATTAAAAACCAAGATAACAGATATCTCAATGGCCCAAAAAAGCCAACTATAGAATTAGTTAACAATTGTAAAAAATAACTCCAGGTATATATAGCCCCAAAAAATTTGGGAAGGGGAGCATATATTGAAAAAACAAATAGTTGGATAAGTAAAAAAAAAAATATATTTTAAGGAAAGACTCCAGATTTAGGTCTTTTATGATGTGTCACAAATTGAGAAATTTACTTCCGGATGGGAGTAGAAAATTCTAAGAGAATATGGACCAGATAAATAATAATAATACAATACTAAGTCCAAACCCTATCAAAGCAGAGCACCCGTCCCGAAAAGGACGACCCCACCTATCGACGGCTCACAATAAAAAAAAATATATATATGTTCACGGTCCCATACAGATGATCTTAAACAATGTATATATATTTCTATACGGTTCCATATGTATACAGACCAAATAGTATAGCAATCCCAACGCGTTTCCCCAGTGTTCGGTTCATCAGGGGATGATAGAAGAAGACAGCTCAATAGTCCATTGATGAGGCCATAAAGAAAGTGACTAAGTATGCTCTTTATATATACTCAAACTCCTCCCAACCATATGCTATAACCAATAGGAATCATGCAGGTATTTAGCTTACCTATCACAAGAATACATGGATGACAACGAGCCCCACGCATGCGCAAACGGGATTCGTAGACGCCGAACACCATGTGTTCACCGCGCCAAAAATGGCAGAAGAAAACGAAACCCCGGATATGCGCGATAGAGACTCCTCGACGCTAAAGCGCCACGCGCTCACCGCGCCCAAGATAATAAGCACCTATAAGGCGCAGTAAAGACAATAGACCGCGCCAAGTACGTCAAAAAACACACCACATAGTTGAATAGTGTGCAAAAGATATAAATTAGCTAAGGTGCATACCAGTATATTTATACAGTAATAAAAGGCTCCAATAATCAATTATCAAAGCCATTGTAGCCTCAAGGACCACAGGCTGTGTTTAAGTATACAGTAATTCTATAGTTGGCTTGTTTTGAGGCCATTGAGATATCTGTTATCTTGGGTTTTTAATGTATATCTGTAGCATAATTCACAAGCGAAGGTTAATTACAATTTTTTCTCTTGTTGTGTAGCGTAAAATACACAGCATTGTAACACGCTACAAAGCTGGTAGTTTTTGGCTGCTCAATTCTTTTGCACAATTTACATCCAGGGGTTAATTAAGCGTTGTTCTGCTGTTGTGGTGACTAAAATAAACCGTCTTTTTCACCGCCAAAAATAAATTTTTCCTGTAGCATAATTCACAAGCGAAGGTTAATTACAATTTTTTCTCTTGTTGTGTAGCGTAAAATACACAGCATTGTAACACGCTACAAAGCTGGTAGTTTTTGGCTGCTCAATTCTTTTGCGCAATTTACATCAAGGGGTTAATTAAGTAGTTTTCTCGTTGTGTGATAAAATAAACGTCTTTTTCACCGCACAAAAAATACATTTTTTACCTGTGCATAAGAAATCACAAGCAAAGGGTTAAATTTACAAGTTTTCCTCTTGTTGTGTAGCGTAAAAAACACACCATTGTAACACGATACAAAGCTGGTAATTTTTGGCTGCTCAATTCTTTTGCGCAATTTACAATCAAGGGTTAACTAAGTATTCTTCTGCAGTTGTACTCAGTAAAAGAAACTTTCTTTTTCACCCCCACAGAAGAAATTCATATCCGAATGTTAAATAAGCCTGGTTGTGCTTTTATATTCAGTAAAATACACAGAGAGCGAAATGTATGATCGGGCTTTTCGTCTGTTTTTTGGAGTAAGCTGCGCCTCCCGGCCCGTATCCCCCTGTTGGACGCAGTGATGCGGTGTTATGCGCAGCGTTCGCCACTTTCAGCTGCGCCCCGCATGAAGGGGCGTGCAATGGGCGTGGTGTGGGCGCGGTGTGGGCGTTCCGGGGCGGGACGCGGCGCGCTCGAAAACTCCGAGGCATGTATGGTCGCGGCTCGCCAAAGCGCGGCGCAATGCAGCGCTCGCCAGCTCCGACAGTCAGACCTAGTTTATTTTGGTCTAAATGCGCCGGCGGAGGCGAAGTGAAGCAAGAACGGAACATGCGAGGAAACATAGAGGATCGCAAGAGAAATCTCGGCGCTCCGCTCCGTGCGGCATTGAGTATGATTCCAAAACAATCGCCTTTATAAAGGCAGAAAACATTCTCAGAAAAAGAGCTCAAACCTCAAAAATAAAAAATAATAAAAAAAAATCACTTTCGAAAAATCTAGAACGGCGTTACATCAGGAATTAGGATATTGGAAATTGCCGGGAAATACAGTAATTCAAATTCTGAAAGCTATTCTCATTGGTCGGCAGAAACCGGCCAATCAGAATAGGAGCGACAGTGAACCATTAAAACCTATGGAGAACTATTGACCAAACAGAATCAAAGGCGGGACAGTTCAAAATACAGTAAAAATGCAGAAAAGAGCTGATTGGCTGAGCTAGTGGGGGCTTGGCTATCTCGGCCAATCAGAATAGGAGCGACAGGGACCCATTATAGCCTATGGAGAAGTTTGAACCAATCAAAATCAAAGACGGGACAGTTCAAAATACAGTAAAAATGCTGAAAAGATCTGATTGGTTGAGCTAGCAGGGGCTTGGCTATCCCAGCCAATCACAGCGCAAGCTACTTCTCCCATTGTAGTCTATGGAGAGATGGGCGCAATGCAATCTCGGCTCTCAGCGCCGTGCGGCATGGAGTATAAAATAAAAAAATCTTTTTTATTAGTTGTAAAATATTCTCTGAAATAGAGCTCAAACATTCTATAAACAAAAATCAATTCAATCCCGAACAACGCGTTTGTCGCCGAGACCGGCGCTACATCAGGAATTGCAATAGAGAGAATTGCCAGGAAATACAGTAATTCAAATTCTGTATGCTATTCTCATTGGTCGGCATAAACCAGCCAATCATAATAGGAGCTACAAAGACCCATTATAAGCTATGGAGGAGAATTGACCAATCAGAATAGGAGCGACAAAGACCCATTATATCCTATGGAGAAGTTTTGACCAATCAAAATTAAAGGCGGGACAGTTCAAAATACAGTAAAAATGCAGAAAAGAGCTGATTGGTTGAAGCGGCGGGGGCTCATCCAGCTTAGCCAATCAGCGCGCGAGCTACTTTCTTATAGAGTTCTATGGGAAAAGAAATGCAGAGTGAGCTCTGTTTGTGATTGGCTAAGTTAAAAGAGGCGTGGTTATTTGGACCAATGGGAGAGCGAGCGACACTCCTATGGGTTTTCTAATGCAATCAGAAATAAAACTGTACATGGCCGAAATCAAATGATAATACTGCCGAAGTTGTCCCGATGTGTATATAAAATGAATAATAATATGGGGGTAAATTTAAAAAAAATATTAATTCAATAAAACCAGGTTTATTTATTTATTTTCGTTAGCCAAGGATCAATATGGGTGAAACGAAAATAAAGAAATAAACAGGATTTTATTGATTTAATATTTTTTTTTTCTTTACCCCCATATTATTATTCATTTTATGTACAATCGGGACAACTTCGGCAGTATTATCATTTGATTTCGGCCATGTACAGTTTTATTTCAGATTGCATTAGAAAACCCATAGGAGCGTCGCTCGCTCTCCCATTGGTCCAAATAACCATGCCTCTTTTAACTTAGCCAGTCACAGAGCTCGCTCTGAATTTCTTTTCCCCTATGAGAAAGTAGGTTGAGGAAGTGGTCCCTGCCGTTCAGCTCCTATTTTACTGATTGGTCAATATTCTCCATAGGGTAGAAATGGGCCCTGTCGCTCCTATTCTGATTGGCTGGTTGATGCCGACCAATGAGAAGAGCTTAAACAATTTGAATTACTGTATTTCCCGGCAATTCTCTCTATTGCAATTCCTTATGTAGCGCCGGTCTCGACGACAAATGCATTGTTCGGGATTAAACTGATTTATTTTTAGAGAAAGTTTCAGCGCTTTATCTGATAATGATTTACACTTAATAAAAATTATTTTTTTATTCATACTCCATGCTGCACGGTGTTGAGCGCCGAGATTGCATTGCGCCGATCTCTCCATAGACTACAATGGGAGAAGTAGCTCAGGCTCTGATTGGCCGAGATAGCCAAGCCCGCTAGTTCACATCCGATCAGCTCTTTTCCTGTATTTTACTGTCTTTTGAACTGTCCCGCCTTTGATTTTGATTGGTCAAAACTTCTCCATAGGATATAATGGGTCTTTGTCGCTCCTATTTTGATTGGTCAATTCTCCTCCATAGCTTATAATGGGTCTTTGTCGCTACTATTCTGATTGGCTGGTTTATGCCGACCAATGAGAATAGCTTACAGAATTTGAATTACTGTATTTCCCGGCAATTCTCTCTATTGCAATTCCTTATGTAGCGCCGGTCACGGCAACAAACGCGTTGTTCGGGATTGAATTGATTTATGTTTATAGAATGTATGAGCTCTTTTTCAGAGAATATTATACAACTAATAAAAAAGATTTTTTTATTCATACTCCATGCCGCACGGCGCTGAGAGCCGAGATTGCATTGCGCCCATCTCTCCATAGACTACAATGGGAGAAGTAGCTTGCGCTGTGATTGGCTGGGATAGCCAAGCCCCCGCTAGCTCAACCAATCAACTCTCTTCAGCATTTTTACTGTATTTTGAACTGTCCCGCCTTTGATTTTGATTGGTTCAAACTTCTCCATAGGCTATAATGGGTCCCTGTCGCTCCTATTCTGATGGGCCGAGATAGCCAAGCCCCTGCTAGCTCAGCCAATCAGCTCTTTTCTGCATTTTTACTGTATTTTGAACTGTCTCGCCTTTGATTCTGATTGGTCAATAGATCTCCATAGGTTTTAATGGTTCACTGTCGCTTCCTATTCTGATTGGCCGGTTTCTGCCGACCAATGAGAATAGCTTTCAGAATTTGAATTACTGTATTTCCCAGCAATTTCCAATATCCGAATTCTTGATATAGCGCCGTTCTAGATTTTTGGAAAGTGATTTTTTTTTTTATTATTATTTTTTATTTTTGAGGTTTGAGCTCTTTTCTGAGAATGTTTTCCGCCTTCATAAAGGCGATTTTTTTTTATTCATACTCCTCACGGACATCTTTAATGATTTCTCGCTGTTTTCCAGCCTGTTTCGAATCAGAATACATGTTCGTTGCAGTCCCTTCTGCGCCCATGTCCCCGCACTGCACCCAACACACTGACGAGGCGCGGAGGACTTTTCCCGGCATGTATGAGTGCACTACCTCGGGCGGCAAATCATGGGCGCAGGGCGCACAGCGCCTAAGTCCCACACTGCGCCCCAAACACTGGTGAGGCGCGGCGGACTGTACATGGAATGTATGAGTGCGCCCCAGTGCCGACATAAATCAGGTGCAAATTTCGCCGGACAACCGGCGGAAAGGTGTGCCCCGCCATGGCGAGAGTCCTACGTGTTGCCCAGAGTGTTTACCCGGCACAGACAAGTAAATTTGTCCTGCCCATTTGTTGAGCGCAATGTATAGCCAGGGGTTACCCAAGCTTGTTACTGGGTTCATTTGGAGTCAAAAACAGGGTGTGTATTTATCATATACAGATATCTTCAACAAACAGTGTCTGTACATTTTAGAACAAACAGTATGTCAGACAGAGAGGTGGCAGGCTCTTCACCTGCGAGTGGCTGTGGCACAAACATTCCTGGAGCAGGCCCAGGTCGCAGCACAGCAAGAGACCTCGCAGCAGGGGTCACTCGGTGAGGCCAAAACTGCGGCCGTGTGCTGACTAGCAACCAAAGGGTTCTTGATTGGTTGACTAGGTCATCCACTTCCTCCCAGATGACATCTGAGAACCCCAGCCAAGAGTCAGTGGGAACGTCAGACACAACCCTTAGTTGGCATGGCCCGGGAGCGGGTCAGCGGCCCTCACCTGTCCTCAACCCTTCTCTGTCCCATCCGGTTCCCTCAGCCAGAGATCTACTATGTGGTCTGGGCTCAGCGCCACTATATAGCGAGGATGAACAATTTGAGGAGGGCACTACTTGGCAGCGAAGAAATGGGGCCAATATCCCCTGCTTCTTGCAGTAGGCCGCAAAGTATAGATGTGGAGAGTGGCATGGGAGGTTATGTTGTGAGGGGTTCAATCTCGGCATACCAAGACCAGTGGTGAGGACAGCAGAGACGATGAAACACAAATAGATGATGATGTAGCCGACCGCACTTGGGAGCCGGGTGAAGCAAGGGCTTCATCATCGTCAGGAGAAGAGGGCGTCAGCTTGCGCGTCGCGTAGCCAGCAAGTGGGTTGTGTGGCTATGAGTCAGTAGGGCAACAGCAGTGTGAGGTCGGGAACCAAGTGGCCACGGGGTAGAAAACCCGCTTCGCAGGTCCAAGAATGTAGTGGCACAGGGGCTCAGCGAGGCAGCACCGGCAGTAGTCACTTAGTGCGGAGCGTTGGCGGTAAAATCAATACTCGGCGGTGTGGCAGTTCTTTGCTAAGATACCGAAGGAGCCGAATATGGGTATATGTAGAATCTGTGGGCAGAAAGTGAAGCGTGGCCAGAGAGCTAACGTTGGCACCACGGCCCTGCGTCAACACATGCAGCGTCACCATCCGGTGGCCTGGGAGAAACGTGGCTCAGATGTGGTGGTCCATCCTGCCGCCGCAGCAGCAGCAGTGGCCAGTGGCACGCATGCCATTGCAGCCAGTCAAGGCTCCACCACCTCTGCAGAAGGGAGCTGTTTCTCTTTGCCATCATCTCCCGGTCCAGATGCTCCTGCTCCTCGCTACTCATGGCATCAGCAGTCGTTCAGCGAGGCGATTGCAAAGAGACAACAGTATGCGTCCAACCATCCTAAGGTGCAGCAGCTGACCGTGCTCCTGTCCAAGTTGTTGGTACTGCAGTCCCTCCCTTTCCAAATGGTGGACTCTGCACCATTCAGAGAACTAATGGCTTGTGCCGAGCCGAGATGGAGAGTTCCAAGCCGTAATTTCTTTTCCAAAAAGGCAGTACCAGCACTTCATAAATATGTAGAACAGAAGTGGGCCAGTCCTTGAGCTTATCAGTTTGTTCCAAGGTGCATGGCAGCGCAGACGTCTGGAGCTGTAACTACGGTCAGGGCCAGTACATGTCCTTTACGGCCCACTGGGTGAATGTGATTCCTTCCCAGGCACACCAACAACTTGGACAGAAAACGCCGCTTTCTCCTCCACGTTGTCAAACTGCGGCTCCTGCGCCAATGTCCGCCTCCTCCTCCTCCATCCTCCTCCTCCACCACCACACACCATTTCAGCCTCCACAAGTACTGGCTCCATCATACCACATGTGTAGGGCACAGCGGTGTCACGCAGTTCTACACCGGGCTTGCCTCGGCGAACGAAGTCACACTGGGGAGGAACTGCTCCACGTCATGCAGCAAGAAATCGAGGTGTGTCTTTCTCCGCGCCAACTGCAAATCGGAACCATGGTGACGGACAATGGGAGGAACATGGTGTCCGCGCTGCAGCGAGGAAGGATGGTCCATGCGCCCTGTATGGTGTATGTGTTCAATCTGGTTGTGAAAAGGTTCCTGAAGTCTTCCACCGATCTTCAGAAGATTCTGAAAATGGCCAGGAAACTGTGCATGCACTTCATCCATTCCTGCAAAGCCAGGAACACCCTCCTCGAGTTGCAGCGGCAGTACGGCCTCCCCCAACACACTCTGATAATCGATGTTTCCACTCGTTGGAATTCCAGTCTGCACATGTTGGACCAACTGTATGAACAAAGAAAGGCCATTAACAATTTTTTGATGATCCAGGCGGACAGGAGTACTCTCCTGTGTAACTTTGATGTCAGCCAGTGGCAGCTCATGCGTGACACCTGCCGTTTGTTGAGGCCATTCGAGGAGGCTACGTTATTTGTTAGTCGCCAGCACTACAGGATGAATAACGTCATTCCACTGCTTCATGTCCTGGAACAGATGCTGAAAAATCTGTCTGGGCAGGGGACTGGAGACGTGGCGACTACATCTCACGGCCACATGAGTCCGGTGGGGACTGAAATGGAGGAGGAGGAGGAAATTGGAGCAGAAGCATTGTCTGGTGAAATGAGTGGATTTTCTACCCAGGTGACAAAAGAGGAGGAGCAGGAGCAGCTGGAGGAGGTAGATGGAGATGACGAAGACGATGCAGATGACCCGCAAGCACCGTGGCAGTATACAGTGGAGATGGAGGCAGGGAGCCCCTCGGAGTCACTTGTGCAGATGGCCCGCAGCATGCTGATTTGCCTGTCTAGTGACAGCCGAATAGTAAGCATCCGGCGAGGGGATGACTTCTGGCTCTCCACCTATGGACCTCGCTACCGATCCAAAATGGGACCCCTTTTTTCCAAGCTATTGAGAGGGAGGACAAACTCAAATACTATAGGGAAATCCTCCGTAGTCAGTTGGCCGCTGCCCATGTGCAGCATCGCCCCTTCTCTGACAGGTCTGACCGGGGGGATCCTCAGCGCCACGTACTACTGCCGCGGCTGCTGGGGGAAGGTGGAGGGGTAGGAGCAGTACCAGCTCCATTAGCAGCAACCTAAGTCTGGAGTCACTGATGAGCAGCTTCCTTCACCCGCCTAGTGAGGAGGGCAGTCGCCAGCAGCAGCAGCAGCAGGACCTGGAGCAGTCCCTGAACCAACAGGTGGTGGCCTACTTGGACAGCACTCTGCCACCCCAGTTCGAAAATCCGCTGGACTACTGGGCAGCCAAACTAGATGTGTGGCCTCAACTTGCTGAGTTTGCAGTGGAGAAGCTGTCCTGTCCGGCCAGTAGTGTGGCATCAGAGCGGGTGTTCAGTGCGGCGGGAGCCATCGTTACCCCAAGGAGAACCTGCTTGTCCATGGGAAATGTGTAACGACTGACCTTTGTCAAGATGAATCAGGCGTGGATCGGCCAGGATTTCCACACACCAATGCCTTAGACGTCAGACTACATCAGCCATGACGCCTCACCCAAACTGTGAGAAATGAGTCTGGGTTCAAATTACCTGCCTAAGCCACTATTTGATGCCGCCACCCGCCTGATGCCACACATCTGCTGCAGTTTCCCCACCTGCCACCATCCATCTTTTACCAGGGACTGGTTTTGAAACCACTCCACCTCTGTCATTGTGCCACTCTATGCCCTTTCATGCTGTGCTGCTGTTGTTTGGTGCCGTGACATCCACACTGTGTCATTGTGCCACTCTCTGACTCAAGTTTGCTGTTGTTGCTGCTGTGGTCCCCTACACATGTGTCTTTGGGTCCCACTCTCTGACCTATGCTGTTGTTTCCTCCCGTCACCTCCATCTCTGTCATTGTCCCACTTGTGGCCTACTCTGTTTTTGCCACCTCCAGAATGTCATTTGCCACTACCTGACCTCATGCGGGCTGCTGTGGCTGTCCCCTTAAAACCTCCAACTTTGTCATTGTGCCACTCTGTGGCCCTACCTGTTTTTGTCACCTCCATAATGTTTTGTGTCCCAACTAGTCCGGGGACCATTTCATGGCTTGGGCTGGCCCTTGCGCCGTGACCTTTTTCCCCACACTGCTTGTTCCCATCTTTTTGCCACCCCTGGTGGCTCCCTACTGTGTTCCCCTCCACCTCCAAAAATGTCCCATTGGGGAGTTTTGGCCCCCTTTATTAAAGTGCCCAGGGAATTTTAGAGTGAAGCATTCAAAGAGCGGCGGCATTCATGTGCGTGTCTACTAAAACACAACATTGTATGAAGACCAAACCAAGCTCCCTCTGCATATTTAAGCATGGCACAACGTTCTACAGCACCATGCAGGCTCTGTGCAGCCTGGAAATAGCTGTTTTTTTAACGCGATTCGTGCCGAAGTATTTCGGACCGAAACAAATTTTGTCGGAAAATTCGGCGAAGTGACCGAATCGAAATTTTGAGAAATTCGCCCATCTCTAGTGACTAGTATTTTCTTGAATTCTTTGGCCTCTCAATTCTGTAGCCATCCCTGCCTTTATAGCAACACAGAAAAAATCAGATCCCAGACAACAGTTGAGAAAAATATTCAGACAAATGACTAAAACAATAGAGTAATACATTGCATTAGCTAATCCTACAGTCAGGATCTTCTTAGTCTGCAGTAGCTTATAACAGGAAGCAACAGACTTTTCTACAATTTGGACCTGACGCACAGTGACTGCAACACCCAACAACATGGAATGGAAGAAAAATAGATGTTGCAACATTTTGTTTATGGCATTCACTGTATGGTATAAATTGTATCTTATTTTTTATTTTGTACAATTCCAGTAATACCAAACGTTTATGGTTTCTAGTATGTTTTACCCTTTTAAAAAATAAAACAAAAAAGGACTTTTCAATTTGCTTTGCATTTTAGATTTTCTAAGATTAATAATTTTATTTTCCATTTATGAATCTGTGTGGTGGCTCCTTTTACAGGCTGAAGTGAAGTCTTATTAGCACCAATTTGTGGTACATGTGACTTTTTCATCAGTTTTTATTTACATTTTTAGGTGGTGAAGTTACACAAAAAATAAAAAATTTTTTGCAGCCTTCACTATGCAGGATTATTAATACAAACGTGGACACATACATTAGTATACATTTTCCACTGGCATACACCTTTAAAAAAGTATTCTATAAAGTACACGTTTTTCTACAACTTGAGGTGCAGCGTCTTCCATCTGTCAAAAAAAAAAAGGACACATGATTTGAAGTCACAAAATAGAAACCAAAGACATTTACTGTAGCATTATGTCCTGCAAGAGAAATCAATTTATATGTTAATGCACATATTTGGGTCACGTTTAAAAAAAAAAAAAAAAAGTATGTCAGACTAGTGGATTAATGCCTTACTGTACAGAAATTGCCTTGCACTAAGCAGCAGCACTAGATAGGCAACAATTTTATGACCAATTTTTCTTTTAGCGTAGAAGTCCTCTGTATGTAAATTTAGGAGTGTTTCTTAACCAGATTTAAAAGAAAAAATGTCATTGCAGCACTTTTAACCTCTGAATTTTTAAAGCTATATATGAGAGGGTTAAATAATGGGGGAGTCACAGTGTAAAAAATGGAGAAGACTTTGCCAATATTATCTGCATTTAAACCTGTGCTTGGTCTAAAATAATTTCCGAGAGCAGTAGTGTAGAAGGTAATGACTACTGTTAGGTGGGATGCACATGTTGAGAATGCTTTGGATCTGCCATCTTTTGAGTGAATACTTAGGATAGCATGTAATATATACACATAAGACAACACTATTACAACAAAACAAGCACTCCCTATTGCACGGGTTAGTGCAATGACAATATATTTTCGGACTTGAGAATTACTACATGTTAGTTTCTGAAGTGTGGGGATATCACAATAAAAATGATTGATGATTGCATTAGAACCACAAAGAGGAAATACTAGTAAAGTAATAGTAATTGATGCAAGAAAGCTACAAATGTAGGCTACTGATGCCAAGCTCTGGCACATAGTCTTGTTCATAATACTGTGATAGATCAGGGGTCGACATATAGCAACATAACGGTCATAGGCCATTGCTGATACCAAAAGACTCTCAGAGGCCGCAAAGAGGGAAAAGCAAAACATTTGAGTAGCACATGCTATGGAGGGAAGAGACTTTGCCTTGGAAGTAAAATCTGCCAACATCCTGGGTGTAATACTTGATGAAAAACAAAGATCTACAAATGATAGATGGCTTAGGAAAAAATACATGGGTAAATGAAGGTGATGCACCATCCTTATCAACAACATCATACAAAGGTTGCACATAAAGGAACACACATAAATGTAAAAAAATAGTACAAATAGTAATAATTGAATAAAGTGTTCTGTAGTAAAGCCTGTTATGTAAAATATTCCAATTGTGGTCTGATTCTTATTTGACACCTCCATTCTTTCTCTGGAAGAAAGGGTGAAAATATACCATCATTATTCAATAATTAATTTACATTTTAAAAGCTTTAAAAAATCCAAAAAGTATTAACTGGTAAAATAAACATCTATAAAAACATAAATAAAGTGTCTGACCAAAAAGTAGGAGGAAAAAAACACACTGGATGTAATTCATCCAGAATTTTAAGAATGTATGATGCTGTTGCTCATTCACACAAAAAAAATAATTTTTAACTGCATTCTGTCAAATATTGTGCAAAACAGCATGCACTGAAGTCATC
>JAODAL010056588.1:0-23195 GCA_025379985.1 Phyllomedusa bahiana | reverse complement strand
GTTTCTCTGTGTAGATTCCACTCTTGGTTTTGGCTTACAAATACTGATGGAAAATACTGACCAAAGTACTGCTGTGTCAACCCAGCCTTATGTGTGAAAAACCGCATCAAAATGCACACCAATAAGTACAAGCAAATTGTTTGCACTTTTTAAAATCTTCATAACCACATCTATTCCTACATTAAGAAATACACATATTTTCAATATGTTTCCTTTTCCTTAATTTTCTCATATTTTCATACAACATCTCTTTTTAATATGTTCATCAACAAAAAAAACAACAACCAACCTGTTCAGGCCATAGATCATATACAGACTCTTGACTTTTGAAACATTATGCATCATTATATTGTGGTATACATCACCATTTAGACGAGCTGAGACTGCTCTGGTAGCGATCCTACAATGTGTAACACCACACCTTCGCATATCATATACAGGCTCTTGACTTATGCATCATTATATTGTGGTATACATTACCATTTAGACAAGCTGAGACTACGCTAGTAGCGATGCTACAATGTGTAACCACCACACCTGTGCAGGTGTGGTGTTACACATTGTAGGATCGCTACCAGAGCATAAGTCAAGAGCCTGTATATGATCTATGGCCTGAACAGGTTGGTTGTTGTTTGTTCTGTTGATGGAACATATTAAAAGGAGATGTTTTATGAAAATATGAAAAACTGAAAAATGAAATATATTGAAAATATGTGTATTTCTTACTGGAGCAGCACATGTGGTTATGAAGATTTTGATAAATGAGGAGTGGGTCCTCAAAGTGTCTGCTTCAACGACAACCTTTGAACATTAGTTAAAGGGGTTGTCTCACTACATTGATTCATCTTACCTCAGTCCCGTTTTCTTGGTTTCATTTTGAATCCAGGGACATGTTAACTGGCTTCTACTCGGCTGCAGTAGAAGCCAGGTCTGTAGCTATAGCAACCAGTCCTGGTAGCCTATCATGAGAGATTGAACAGGTCTGTAGCTATAGCGACCCGAAAGAGCTGATGCAGCCCATACAAAGGGATATCTAGGAATAGGTAGGACACTGTTATTGGACATATATTGCAAAGTGACTTGTTTTTACAAGATCTATAACATAAAAAGCAATCCTTGTAGTGAGACAACACCTTTAAAGGTGCTTCTTTTATGATTAAGTGCACTTTTTAAAATACCAGAAGACTCTTTGCAATAATGTGCATGGAAAAAGTGCACCAACGTGCAGTTACGGTCTGAGAATTGCACTGCACTTACATTTTTGAGTGCTGCATGCATAAAAATCTATCCGTGTGCCTCATGTATGCCTTTTCTTACATAAATGAATGGGACCCTTGCTACATATTTTCAACACAGATTTTGGTCCAAAATGAGCACATAAATGTATGTTTTACGCACAAAAATGTGCACAAAAAATTTGAAAACAGCTGTAGACGGTAATTGAGGGTGAACCTATTCAACCGTTCTCCATATTCCTCATTTGTTATAATATACAGCGACAACTCATGTATACCCCAGGAATAGGAAACAAGAACATTAAAATAAAAATATATCAATACAATAATAATAATCATCATAAGGAATAGGAACCAAGGAAACAATAAAATTATAATAAAAATATATCAATAAAATAATAAGTAGGAATCAAAGAACAATACAATAATAATACAAATATGGCAATAAAAGAATAATAATTGTAATAACAAAAAGGATTCAAGGAGACAAGAAAATAATAAAAATATGGCAATCAAATAATAGTAATAATAATAAGGAATATGAACCCAAGGAAACAATAAAATTATAATAAAAATATATCAATAAAATAATAATAAGTAGGAATCAAAGAACAATCCAATAATAATACAAATATAGCAATAAAATAATTGTAATAACAAAAAGGATTCAAGGAGACAAGAAAATAATAAAAATATCACAATCAAATAATAAGGAATATGAACCCAAGGAAACAATAAAATAATAAGTAAGAAATCAAGGAAAGAAGAAAATAATAATAAAAACATGGTAGTAATAATAATAAGGAATAGGAATCAAGGAAACAAGAAGATAATAATAAAAATAAAGCAAATAATAAAATAATTATTAATTATTATTATTTTCCCTTTTTCTTTCCTTATTCCTTATTTCTTCTTATTATTACTACCATGTTTTTATTATTATTATTATATATTATTTATTCATTCTTTGATTTATTTTTGTTAATTATTATTATTAATAATAAGGAAAATATATCATGGAATGAAGAAAAATAATAGTAATAATAAAAAATGGTAATAATAATAAGGAATAGGAATCAAGGAAACAAGAATATAATAGAAATAAAGGAATAATAATAAATCAAGGAATGAAGAAAATAATAAAAATATGGTAATAAATATACTTATAAGGAATATGGAGCAGGCTCCCTTATGCTCAGAATAACTGGGGCGCACAATATATGAACCCCAGTATTAGAGGTTCTTGCTATATCTAGACATAATGACACTGTGAAGCACGGTGACCCCGCAGTGCTGCCATCTACAGGTAGTCCCTGTATACGCGCGATTACTGTGTACACCGTCTCCATAGCAATTGTGCAGAACCGGAAGTGAGGAAGTGAAATCTCGCGAGAAACCGTTGCTGGGCGACAGTGTTACTGTGTATCTGAAGGAGAGAAACAGGGAGCACAATGGTGAGTATGGCTCCGGCAGTGCCCCCCGCTATCCCTGAGCTCTCCATAGCAGCGCGCTGCATGCTCGTCTATTACTGCCCACGGGAATCGTACTTTTTGCTGTATAGTCCAGGAGAGTTGGTGACAGTCCATAGAATGATAGGGGGACAGAGCACTCCCCGGCTATCGCAGGGAATGAGAAGCCCATTGACTGACGTGTCCTGTCATACTGTCCCTTTATCCATTATGTGCATAGGAGACACACTATGATTGGATAAGCAGTGAAGTAGTGGCTGGAGGATAAAGTCACCTACAGTGATCCCCCTTAATCCAGCATCTGATAGTCCAGACACCTGCAGTTTCTGTGAATTCTGTGCATCTGAGATCTGTTTGGTGCTGTAGATGTTGGATCATTGTGCAGTGCACGTTTATACCTATATAGGTGGCGCTAGGTTTCTGGCTTCAGCTCCCACCAAGGACGGTATCTGCAGGGAGTTTGGATGTTCCCCTCCGGATACTCCAGTGTCCCCCACACTCCAAAATCTATTGATTATCTACTCTGGAATTTTCGATTGTGAGCCCCAGTGGGGACAGGGAGCAGTGTGAGAGACGGTCTCTGTACAGCGCTGGGGAATAGGACTGCGCATATACATGAATGAAGGAAACTGTAGTATAATCTAAAGGGCCGGTCGTGCTGCTCTTTTTCCATCCATAACGTGTGACATGTTGGTTTGATGTGACATCACCGGAGAAAAAGTCCAGCAAGGAAAGGAAAAGTTCTGGCTTAGTAGATTGGCTCTGACCTGGGGGACCAGCTGTTTCAGTGTGACAACACATGCATGTTTGTAAAAATAGGTATGCCACAAATTATTAATAAGTATTAACCCTCAAAGGCACCACACACAGGTCTCCGACCAGTGTGTATCAGTCCAGGTAAATTAGTTTGCCATTTAATCTATAAAAATTCACTTTATTCCAAAATCTTAAAACATATGTGAAAATCACTCTATACAGTATATAGTACGAGAGGGATACTTCTATTTCATTGCGGTATGCACCGTTCAACCGTGAGTCCTATGCCACCAAGATCTGCACTTGCATTCCATGCAGGGTGGACCCAATTGTGAAGTCCATACAGTCCGTGTGGTAATCACCATTCACCGGTATCCAGGGTGTATGGGCGTTCACATCATCGCCCACGTCTTGGGCTTACAGAGGAGTACCCGGAGAACGAGCGTATGTTGTCAGCGTCTGCGACGTTTCGGGGAGACTCCTCCCCTTTCTCAAGCATGACGCTGACAACGTACGCTCGTTCTCCGGGTAACCCTCTGTAAGCCCAAGATGTGGGCGATGATGTGAACGCCATACACCCTGGATACCGGTGAATGGTGATTACCACACGGACTGAATGGACTTCACAATTGGGTCCACCCTGCATGGAATGCAAGTGCAGATCTTGGTGGCATAGGACTCACGGTTGAACGGTGCATACCGCAACGAAATAGAAGTATCCCTCTCGTACTATATACTGTATAGAGTGATTTTCACGTATGTTTTAAGATTTTGAAATAAAGTGAATTTTTATAGCTGAAATGGCAAACTAATTTACCTGGACAACACATGCATGGCCATCTTCTCCAGGTATGGAGGAGCGGGCACCCTGTCTGTGTGATCAGTGGTTTTCCCAATGGTCAGACCTTCTCCAATCAGTCTGTAAAGGGCTTGTCTGGCTTAGAAATCCCATTTTCAGTATTGGGATATTGTGAAAGGAGTCCCTCATTCCAACCACCCCTCCCTCCGATTAGGACCAAAACAGACAGTACGAGCGCTCCCTAGTGTATTCAGATTGGGAGATTCAAGGGGGTGAATATCTAGATATATTTCGCTCACCTTGTTCCGTTGTGCATCAGGAGGCACAACCCTCCATAAGCGTATCACTGGATCCCTGGTGTATAGATTGCAGAGTTGCCGCAGCTTGTTCAGCACGCCAGGATCCACACGCCACGTGGACTGACAATATCAGTAATATCATCCCATGCAGCACAGCCACAGGGGAGATGATCCATGACATGGTGGCCACTGAAATCATAGAGTCATCCAAGTAGAGAACCACTGTGCTTAGTCGTAATTGGTAATACAAAAGCCTGGAATGTGCATACAAACCCAGGGCCCGATTTGATATCAAACACGGACCAGTACATGTTGATACTTCACAGATTCATAAACCTGATGAAGTGGTATCCACAAAGCGTTTAGTTCCTCTATAACATTTTGATCTAACCAGACAACTGGTCTGCGCTTAATATCAACACGTACTGGTCCGTGTTAGAAGTCAAACCGGGCCCTGGGTTTGTATGCACATTCCAGGGTTTGGATAACCAATTAGGACAAAGCACAGTGGTTCACTACTTGGAAGGCTCTTTGATTTCAGTGGCCACCATGTATTGGATCTTCTCCCCTGTGGTGGTGCTGCATGGGATTCAAAGACTTGCTGCAATGTTCCCTCCCCCCCACAGCTGATTTACTCTTGTTTGGGGGGAGGCCCTGTGAACATTGTCAGCAGCATGATTTTGAATTACCTCTGCCCTGTAGGTGGCAGTGTTTTTGGAATAATGCAGCTATATCTTTCTAATGTGATGCAACCAGTGTTGGTATGAGGTGCCTGGGGCTCACTAGTAGTGTTGATTCTTGGGGCTCACCAATGGAATTGATTTTCGGGGCACTCTTAAAGAGATGATGCTTGGAGACCACCAGTGGAGTTGATTTTTGGGGTCCACCAATGGAGTTGATTCTTGAAGCTCATCAGTGGAGTTGATTCTCGGGGCCCACCAGTGGAGCTGATTCTCGGGGCCCACCAGTGGAGCCGATTCTCGGGGCCCACCAGTGGAGCCGATTCTCGGGGCCCTCCAGTGGAGCCGATTCTCGGGGCTCTCCAGGGGAGCCGAATCCTGGGGCTCTCCAGGGGAGCCGATTCCTGGGGCTCCTCCAGTGGAGCCGATTCCTGGGGCCCTCCAGGGGAGCCGATTCCTGGGGCTCTCCAGGGGAGCCGATTCCTGGGGCTCTCCAGGGGAGCCGATTCCTGGGGCCCTCCAGGGGAGTCGATTCCTGGGGCCCTCCAGTGGAGCGGATTCTCGGGGCCCTCCAGTGGAGCGGATTCTCGGGGCCCTCCAGTGGAGTCGATTCGGGGCCCTCCAGTGGAGTCGATTCCTGGGGCCCTCCAATGGGGTTGATTCCTGGGGCCCTCCAGGGGGGTCGATTCCTGGGGCCCTCCAGGGGAGTCGATTCCTGGGGCCCTCCAGTGGAGTCGATTCGGGGCCCTCCAGTGGAGTCGATTCCTGGGGCCCTCCAGTGGAGTCGATCCCTGGGGCCCTCCAGTGGAGTCGATTCCTGGGGCCCTCTAGTGGAGTCGATTCCTGGGGCCCTCTAGTGGAGTAGATTCCTGGGGCCCTCTAGTGGAGTCGATTCCTGGGGCCCTCTAGTGGAGATGATTCTTGTGGCTCTCCAGTGGGGTTGATTCTTCAGTCCACCCCCAGCTAATGTACATGACTGCAAACGCTTTTTGCTTTCTTCCACTGTTTCTCTGCCTTTCTCCCAGTATTAGGCCTGGAGAGACACTACTGCACACTGGGCGATACAGGTGCCATGACAACTGTACAACACTTGGGCAGTATCATTCATGGGGCATTACTACCCAGAGTGCAGAATGTTTCTTTCTATGACAGATCAGGTAGGTAATGGAGTTGCACTTTCAGGGTGAGTGCACACAGGATAAATTTGCTGCTAAAATCTTCCACAGGTAAATCTGCATGTAAAAATCTGTAATAGTTTGTGCAGATTTTACTCCATTTTACTAATAGGTTAAGACCACATTGAAAATTGGCATAGTGCGGATCTAAAAGTCCGCATCACAGGTCAATTTCTGCTACATGGGCATGAGAATTGTAAGATGCCATCCATATGGCTGGTGCTGTAATCCATTGCATGTGCAAATCTGCGCTGAACTCCACCTCCCGTGTGTATTCATTCTTAGGCCCGGTTCACACGGCTTATTGCCGACGTAATTGCGGGACGGATTTCGCCCCGCAATTACACCGGCAGCCGTGCAGCGGGGCGGGGGGCCGGCAGCTCGCCGGCCCCATAGACACTCATTATTCACGGCGCGTACATGCTGTAAATAATTCACATGTCACTTTCTCCCCCCTCGGCGTATTCGCAGAGCGGGGAGAAGAGACGGAATCCACTGTTCTCTATGAGAACTGTGGATTACCGTAGTTACTGGGATGGATTGGAGCCGTACTGCAGCGCAAATACGGCGCGCAGTACGGTTCCAATCAGTCCCAGAATAAGCCGTGTGAACGAGGCCTTAATGTAATTGTGAAGGAGCCTCTCTAGTTCGGTCCATGTTCTGCATAGTCTCTGTGATTTGTGTTTTGTTTTCCAGCCACCCAAAAAGAAAGCTTCACCGAAGAAAAAGTCCGCCAAGGGGAAAAAGAGCCCTGGGTTGGTAGATGGATTGGCAACTGAAGAAATGAGCAAAGAACAGGTAATACATGAAAGGGACACACAATATTTTTTATCTTGGGCTGACTCGCTTTATGTTTCTTTATTATTAGGATGTTTTAACAATACTTGTCCCACATTGTCATAAACTTTTGCCCTTGCTTGGTGTATAACCTGTGCCTCACATATTTTTCTTAGCTGGAGGAACACATAGTGCGTTTGCGGGAGGAGTTGGATCGAGAACGAGAGGAAAGAAACTACTTCCAGCTGGAACGAGACAAGATCCACACCTTCTGGGAGATCACCCGCCGCCAGCTAGAAGAGAAGAAATCTGAACTCCGTAACAAGGACCGTGAGATGGAGGAAGCAGAGGAGAGACATCAGGTTGAAATCAAGGTATGAACATGTGTGAGGATAGAAAGAGTCTCTGACTACATGTCCTGTTAGGGAATATGGATGTCATATGTGGGGTCCTCAACTTAGGACCTCTATGTATTAGAACAGTGAGCCTAGTGGAAGAGACGAGATGATCTTGTATTTTATATGGTGTCTTATGCGTTTCATCATAGTCAAACACTCATTTATAGAGAAATAGGGCTCGTTTACACGGCCCTAATTTGTCCGTTTTTTGTGCCATGTACATGGCCACGGGAGGATGACTTTTCTCCGCGATGAGCTTTTTTCCTCCCCCTTCACATTCACTTGTTCATATTCCATCCAGAAACCAGACGGAAGAATGAACATGTAGAATGTTTTTCGGGCCGCCGGCAGTTTGACTGCTGCACGGGTTTTCCATAGTGGCCCTATGTTCACACGGGTTAACTGCGGGACGTAATTACGCCCCGCAGTTACGCCGTGTGGCCGGGGGCGGGGGCGGGAGCGGGCCCATAGACAATCATTGCTAGCGGCGCGTATATGCCGCTAGAAAATGAACTTTGTAAATTTAAATCTCGACCCGCAGCGGATTCGCCGAGCAGGGAAAGAGACGTAATCCATAGTTCTCTAGGAGAACTGTGGATTACCGTAATGAATGGGCCGTTTTCAGCCGTAATTTGCGCACGTCAGCGCGTAATTACGGACCGAAATACGGCCCATTTTAAGCCGTGTGAACATGGCCTAAAAGTTTGTGGCCGCTTTTTCAGACGGTTTGCAAAACCGCAAACCACCTGAAAAACCGGCCGCAAACCAGTGCCGTGGGGACATGGCCTTAGGGTTATACAAATTGAATTGCTACATGTTTTTTTTTTCCCATCAGACTGTATGGACAACATGACCATACATGTATCTGATGGGTGTGAGGATGGTGTTCAGGATGCTGTTCAGGTCACATACAGCAAGTTATCTGCAAGGAAAGGGGGAGAACGACAAGAGGATCGGATGCTTCTAGCTGTCAAGCAGTCTCTATAGATTGGCAGCAGCTTTACATTTATGACATTTGCTGACAGAATTCTAATATCTGTGGCCAATTTTATAATATATAATTTGTAATATATTAGGGGTTTACCTTCATTGCATGTTCAGCTAGATATTTGTGGGTGGTAGATACTCCTTTTTCTTTGTCCTGGTTTTAAGTCAAGGTCTGGGGTTTTGGTTTCTATGGTGGCGAAGGAGAGGGAGAGGCGTGGTCCCCGTACATGCCCTTATGGCGCAACGGAAGGCTTCCAGAATTGGAGGTCATGATGGACTTTGAAATCTGGCCGCAAAGGGGCATTAAATACTTGGGCAATTAATTGGATGGGAAAATTCTGATTTCCAGGAAACTGGCGAAAAGTCTCAACTTACAAAAGGGGTCCCTTTTCAGATATTTCCAGTTGCGTCATGCCTGTTTTTAAACAATTTGGGGGGCCGCTATCCGACTGGAGTTTGGCACTTTGGGGAGGGGTGGCTCGACGTGAGGATCAAATAAAACCAGTGTGTCTACAATTTTTTAAAGCCCTAATGCAGTGTCAGCCGTCTCCTATTAAAAAGGCCTTGTCGAGAAGTGGTGTGGGGACATTCCTGGGGATGGGAGCCTCATCATTTGGAAGAGTGGCGCGTCATGGAGGTCCACAGTAATTAGTGCTAGGGATCAGTTGATACAGATTAAATGGTTACACAGGGTATATTATACACCTACGCGATTTGGGCCCCGATGGGGAAACTGGCAACCCGATGTGCAACCAGATGTAATAATGCGAGGGCTCCCTATACCATATGGTATGGATGTGCCCGAGGATTAGAACATTTTGGTCCGAGTTTCATGAGTTCTTGAGTGAGAAGTTTTGGACTCCCACCCATGTGGTCCGGAGGTTAGTCTACTGGGTTGGTGGGTATTATTTCCCAGAACGTCACTGAGCGCCAGCTTTCAGGGTCTCATGTTCTATCCCCCGCAAAACTTTTACAACAAAAACGGGAAAGGCCCCAGGGTGCCCCATCTCTGGGGCAGGGAACAATTAGTGAATGGGGACCTAGCAGGGTATGGGGTTTCCCCTTTTGAGGCGGGGGGGGTCCCGGAAAAAAATTTTTTTGGGATAAAAGGGAAAGGGGCCGGGATCCTTCGCAGGCGGGTTGATTTTTCCCTAAATTTGTTATTGGGGGGGGGGGGGGGGGGCGTCGGAAAAAGAGTTTGGTTTGCGGGGGTGTAGCGTTTTTAAAAAAAAAATGAGGGGGAAAGGGGGGGAATGGGTTTTGGGAAGGGGAAAACAAACCCATTTTAGTTTAAGCTTAAACACTGTTGATTATGGTCTGTCTTCCCCAACCCTCAAACATCTGAATATGACCCAATATTGAAATTTCTGTCCCAACGGTTTTGGCAAAATTACGGCCAAACAGTATATAATTTAATGTTTTGCATTTTTTAAAAGTTAAATTTTTACAAGGAAGTTGATTTTTAAATAAAACCAAAATTTTTTTTTAAAAAAAAAAACACTTTTAAAAAAAAGGTCGGGTTTTAAAAAAAGTTTTCAAAACTTAAAGAATACTATATCCCATTGAAAAAATATTCCACTAAAAAGGGCCCAAATTCGGGAGTTTCCATCGTTTGAAACCAAATTACTTTAAAATAAAAAAAACTTTGTTTTTGGAAATAAAAGAGCTAAAATTCCCAAAAAGGAACATTTAATTATAGATAGCCCCTGGGGAAAGCAGGGCATGAGTCCATTTTGCCCACATTCTTTTGTTTTTACTAGTGTATTTTTTTTTTACCATGAAAAGATTTCTTTTTTTTTTCATTTATTTTGAAATTTGGGTTAGGAAATTTTCCCAAATGCCCAAAATTCGGGGCGTAATTTTGCTCCCAAAAGCCCGAAGTACGTCCCGCAAAAAATGGTAAAATTTATCCACTTAATTGATTGTTATAAATTAAACCTGCTTTTTTTTCCCCTTTTGTGTTACTTTTTGGGCGCCAGCAGAAAGGGGGGAAACATGTCACTTTTCTTTCCGGCCAAAACGGGGCCGAGAAGGGGAAAAGTGGATGGGGCAAAAAGGGAAGCCCTTTAAAAGTATGTGCTGGCCAGTGTGTATTTTTAAAAGAAAGCAGGCTACAGCCCGGCACGCACAATTTTTGCGCCAAAATTTGACTGAACTTTCCCCCTTTAAAATTTAAATTTTGTTGTGTGATGCCAAAAGTTGCTTAATAGAATAAAAAGAACACATGTTTTTTAAAAAAATATGTTCACTTTGCAGTCAACTTTTTAATTCCCCAAACAAAAACGGGATTTTTTTTCCTTATAAAAATTTATTGTTAAATCGCAATGGGGAATTTTCCTAAATTTTGTCCTTTTTCTAGTAGAGATGTTTTTTTTCCAATCAATCATTGGTGAGGGATTACTAAACAAATTGGGGGAGTGGCTCGGGAACGAGAAAGGGGCCCTTTGCCCCAAAACTTGTTTTCTGATTTCACGGGCAAAGTACAAACTTAAAAGGGAAAGCGGGTTTTGTTTGGGGTTTTTAAAAAGGAAAACCAGGGGTTTTTTATTTTCCCCAACACAGGATAGTCCCTTTCCCTTGCTTCTTTTTCTCCTTTTACTGCACCGTTTTATCGGGGGAAACCATTAAAAAATTTTTAAAACTTCATTTTTTTTTTAAACCTTTTTTTTTCCCCCCAAAATGTTGTATTTAGCCCGTAAACAAACCTTTTGTGTAATACATTTTTTCCAAACTTTTTGTTACAAATGAAAGCAATTACAATGTCCTCTGTAATCTCTTTTAAGGCCATGTCCCCTACGGCACGGGTTTTCAGCCGGTTTGCGGTTTTTCAGACCGCCTGAAAAAACGGCCGAAAATGAGCACAATGGTGCTCTATGGAAAACGGGTTTTCCGCCCGGTGGTTTTTCCGCCCGCGGTCCGGCTGCAAAACATTCATCAAGCACAATCTTCCGTCCGGTTTTCGGAAGGAATCTGTGCTTATGAATGTGAAGGGGGAGGGCTTTTTTCCGCTCATCGCGGACGTGGGGAAGGGCGCAAAACAGGACAACTAACGGCCGGCAAACCGACCGATATTTGTCCTGTGCAGTGGGAACGCACCCTTAGGCCTCGTTCACACAGCTTATTTCTCCGCGGATTGGCGCCGTACTCTGCGCCGGATTTGCGCTGCAGTACGGCGCCAATCCGTCGGAGTAATTACGGTAATCCACTGCTCTCATAGAGAACAGTGGATTCTGTCGCTCCTTCCCACTCGACGAATCCGCCGCCGGGGGAGAAAGTGACATGCACCTTATTTACGGCGCGTACGCGCCGTAAACAATGCATTGTCGATGGGGCCGGCCCCGCCCCTTATTCACCTCCGGATTTGTGAGCGCAATCCGGCTCACAAATCCGTCGGGAATAAGCCGTGTGAACAAGGCCTTAGGCCGTGTTCACACGGCTTTTTCAAGCCGTAATTGCGGGACGGATCCCGCCCGCAATACGGCTTGACTAAGGGGCCAGGCAGGGGCGCGGCGGAGGAGCTGCCCGCCGGCCCCATAAACAATGCATTAAATAATGTGCATATCACTTTCTCCCCCCGCGGCGGATTCGCCGAGCGGGGAGGCGCGACGGAATCCACAGTTCTCTATGAGAACTGTGGATTACCGTAATTACAGGGACGGATTGGAGCCGTACTGCAGCGCAAATCCAGCGCGCAGTACGACTCCAATCCGCGGCCAAATAAGCCGTGTGAACATGGCCTTACAGTACTAACAGAAAGGAAAGCTTACATACTGCATTGCTTGTAATATGCTAAATGATCATGACAGTCTTGTTTTCTATTATTCTTAGAATTTCTGTAAACTTTGAACAATAAACTTCCAAAAAGAAACCCAGTTAAAGTCATTGTGATCAGCGATACATATGACATGTCACTAACCTATTCCCTCCCCCCTCGTCCGGATCCTCATCCCCCCGCTCGACCCATCACCTCCCACTTTTAATCGCTACCTGTTAAAAATATCAAGCATAGACAGCCTAATGACATCCTATTGTTGCCTTAACAGAAAACAATAACCTTAGCTAGACAGGGCAATCACCCCAAACAGGGCCGCCATGTGCATGTACCTTTTCACTAAAGGAAATTTGCACCCTACTTTATCCCTAATTATAAAGAAGGGTAAATGTCAAACATAGCCAAAAAGAAAGACCAAGTTGCGATAAATGATATATAAAATTAACCAACTCACAGCCAGATGATAGCCTTGTAATGGTAAAAAATGTGAGTAAACAAAAATGGACACTAACGTATTAGCCAATCCATACATAACAGTATTGGTAATTCCCATAAAGTGAGAACAAGAACAAAATAGCAATATTATCACAAAAAGCTTATTATGACCAATTTCCAACACGTTTCTCCCAATAATGTTTGGGTTAATCAGGGAAAACAATTGAGGAACACCATCTAAATATATAAAACTACTAAAAGTGAAATGGCCACAACTGAAGAAGCAGTTATAGAGAAAAGTAATATAGCTTTGTATGTAATCCTCTGTAACGCTAAGGATATAACATCACCTAGTAAATGCAGGTAATGTAAACAGCATCATATGATGAAGTGAAAAATAGGTACTCGTTATACCAGTTAGAAATTGACCATAATTAGAAGAACTTGGCCACGGAGACGAGTCAGCAGATATAGTGCTCGAACACCACATGATGTCCGCAGTGGCATAGCAATGATAGAGAAGCCGTGTAGCATGAATACTGATGAGCCGTGGCTATGGCAGATAGAGGGCTCATCATTTAAATGGATCGCACCTGAGATACATGCCCATACTTACCAATCAGCTCTGTAGTGTACAATGATGGCCGAGAGCATCAGCCCAGCATGCGACACCAAACCTTGCAATATAATGACATCACGCACGAGCCGTAGCTTGAACACAGTCTCATTCAGAGATAAAGTCCGTGCATGTAAAGTGATGGTAACAAAGATCAAAATAGTAATGTGCATCTACAAAGTCTCCAGAGTTGCGAACCACATAAAAACACCACAAAGGTTTGGGGTTATAAAATCTTCTAGATATTACTTGCAAGGTACTTGTAGTAAGATACAAGAAACCTTTATGGTAAAATACTTGGGATCCCTTTTGTTGGTTCATCTAATATAATGTACCCATGAGCTGCAGTATTTAAGCAGGACTACATAAATCCTCTGAAGAAGGTTAAATAGTCATCATCAGGGTTTTTACGCATCCCTTTGTGGGGGGAATTTGGGTTCTATTAGTATCAAGTCCCTTGAACATATCCTTTTTGAAGCAGTAAATGGAAAATCCACTGTACATAAAGCATATTAGGTATATAAAACAGTGGTCCATAGTCAAAAATACTAGTCAGTCATTCAGGAATTACATAAAATAGGAAAAAAAAAAAAACCTTTTTAAACCCGCTCAGTAAAGGGCTGTTTGAGCTTCGGGTGTATTCGATGATGACCGTCCGATCAGGGCTCATGAAATGCTGCAGCCAACCACAAGCCTCAGTGGTCAGGTGCTGTATATATCCTGAAAGAAATATATATATATATATATATATATATATTTTATATCATCCTCTAACGACTAGGTATTATCACATTTTGGAACACCCCCTTAAGCTTCACTGCTTATATTTTGATGGGAAGATTGTGCAGAACTAAGATAATATGTTCTTTGTGCATCACTTGGGTTGAATTATACGTTTTATTGTTCTTCAGGTATAAGATAACAAGGAATCTGAAGAATTGTGTAAATGTGTGTAACTGTATGCATGTATTGTAACGCCTCACTTGCGTTCGGACGACCTCCTGGACCGTCCTGGGGGTATTTTAGCTCAGGATCGCCACTTGGATCAAACGGATGGCACTCCAACATAAGGCACTCTGACAACGGCTTCTTCTTCAACTGGCCTCAGCCTTTTTTATGTAGGCACAGGAGACATATACAGGAACAAAAACAAATCAAACCGTCAGGCCACTGACTAAACATAAAATAGAGACCCTCTCTACTAGTGGTCAAGGCCTATCGCCAAGCACCACAGCCACGGTGCAATATACTGTACCAGCTTCCCTCAGCCTCTTGGGGGCCAGAGCCTCTCCTCAGCTCTGTTGCTCCAAACTGCCAGGTAGCAACCATGCTCCCAATCACCTGGAGTAGGAGGCCTTTAATAGGTCTCCAGAGACCTACGCAACATCTGGGCAGGAACATGGGGACCTGGAACCTGGGAACAGCTACCCACCCATTTGCAGCTGTTCCGGGGAAGCCAGTCCATAATGGCTGGATATCAGCCGTACTACATACAGCTGTCAGCAACCTAGTGTTGCTGACAGATAACCATTGGCTCCCTCCACAAATACCAGGCCCTTGGTGGCACATTTCTAGGAGGAAATGCGACCGCATAAGGTCGCTTTGCCACAGTGTGTGTGTGTGTATATGTGTGTGTGTGTATATATATATATATATATATATATTATATATATATATATTTATATATATATACACACACACAGACATACAGTGCCTGGCGAACGTATTTGGCCCCCTTGGTACTTTTCATCCTTTTGCCACATTTCAGGCTTCAAACATAGATATAAAATTTTAATATTTTTGTGACGATCAACAACAAGTGTAAGTGGCACTTGTAGTTCCACAGCTGATAGCTGCTGTAGACATGGATCTACAGCAGCACATGTTAAACACATGTACTAATCATCACCCATACAATTAGTACATGTGTGATGTGGCATACTGTGGCATTTACTTGGTTTTTATATGCAGGTAATTTATTTGTATTAGCACTAGATTTATTATAGTCATGTGTGTATTCGTATTTAAGGGAAGTATTGGAAGGTTTATTTGAACGTTATGACTAAAGGTGTGTCCCCGAAACACGTCATCATTTGGTTTGCTCCCTTGTGCTCTGTGATTTTAATGTTTTTTAATGTGCCATGGGGACATGCCCTTAGTGTTCCAGAGCTGAATTCTCCTAACATTCCCTTCTAGCTCATGGTCTGCATAGTGCTTACTTTGTTAAATTACATTCTGGGAAGTGCAATCCTCACAACAGCACTGTATAAAAAAGTGGGAAAAAACTAGTTGCCCTCTGACATTATAGGAGCGCAGCCGAACTATTAGGAAGGAGTCTATCAACAATTTGTTGACAACCAGCTCCAGCCCCTGTATCGCACTATAGGGACATAATAATGATCTAAAAATGATTCTGTACTCAGGACAATGTAACCACTTATTTCTAACCCCTTTTTTCATTCTCCTGGGTCAGGTATACAAGCAGAAAGTAAAACATCTGTTATATGAGCACCAAAACAACATTTCAGAGCTGAAAGCAGAGGGCAGCGTAACTATGAAGCTGGCACAGAAAGAGCATCAAACACAGGAGAGCCTGTTCCGAAAGGATATGCAGGGTCTGCGAGTGGAAATCAAAGAGCAGGAACTGGCCAACGAAATGGTGGTGAAGAACCTAAAGATGGTAAGAGATATTGTGAAACACTGAAGATCTCAAGCTAGCCCTGAAGTTATTAGAATTTATTGCCTGTATTCACTATTAGGCTATGTCTGCACAGCATAGGTTGTTGGTTGGATTTTCGGTGGATTCAGTATTTAGAATCCGCTGAAAATCCGACAGTGCTGGATAAACGGCAACAAAAAATCTGCAGATTTTAAAACACGTTTGCCATTCCGCTCTGGTTTGCCGTCGGCCTGTACATCCAATGTATGGGGCCGACGGCAAATCCAAAAACCAACTGTGGTTTTAGCGCAAATCTGTACCAAAAACTACAGTCCAGCAATGTTAAAATGCCACTGGATTTTGGACGTCATTTTAACATATGCTGTGCAAACGTAGCCTTAAAAATCTTGGGTTGGACTTCCAGTTGTAAGGATTTATAGGCTGTATTCATCATGATAAATCTCAGGTTAAATTTTCGGTTATAGGCTGTATTCACTACCGAAATCTAAGGTTAGACCTGCAGCTATTAGGATTTATAGACTGTATATAATGCTCAGTCCAAGGTCACCCTGCCAGCTATTGGGATTTGTAGGCTATGTTTACATTCATCTGCTTCTAACCAGATGACCAAAAGTAAGCTGTCTTGTCACTTTTACATACATCCAAGTGTACACATCTTCTTGCCTGCACAGAAAATATAGCAATGTAGAAGCAGAACACTGTATTCTCTATGCAGATATAAATATTTTAGTGGTGAACTTTCCATATAAAGATTTCCTTAAGGCCCCCTTCACACGGCAATAATTGCGGGACGTATTTCGCCCGCAATTACGCCGTGTGCTCTGGAGAGCGGGCGGGGGGCCGGCAGCCCGCCGGCCCCATAGACATTCATTATTCACAGCACATATAAGCCGTGAATAATTGACATGTTACTTCTCTCCCCGCTCGGGGTATTGTCTGAGCGGGGAGAGGAGACGTAATCCATAGTTCTCTATTAGAACTGTGGATTATCATAATGAATGGGACGTATCTCGCCCCGTATTTAGCGCAGTACAGCGCGAAATACAGGATGAAATACGTCCCATTTTAAGCCGTGTGAACATAGCCTTAACCTCTTTCTAACCGTTCATTTGGTTTATATTTTTTGCTTTCTTTAGAAACAAGATGAAGAGATCACACGCCTAAGGAATGATTTTGAGAGACAAGTAAAAGGTCATTTATGGCTTTTAAACTACATACCTCTTTCAATGCCTCCATTTTGTCTTTTGGAATGTTCCTCTAAAAGTTGGGAGATGTAAAACACAGTTCTTTTGGTTCTCTTTGTGGTTGCAGCAGGTACTTAGATTATAATTTTTTCCATAGAATACATGCTGCATTCTAGCTGCTTGTGTAGAAGTGATCCAGCCTCTTCTCAAGTATTAAAAATAGTGTCTATGGCCAGCTGTTTTGTTCCTTCCACTCTTCATATAAACCAGTCACTTCTAATACTTTTTAATTTCAGATTCTTTTTTCAACTCACTAATTTTCACTGTTTATGGTAACACTATTACTTCTCTAATCATGCAGAAATTGAATCAAAATATGATAAGAAAATGCGTGTTCTGCGAGACGAACTGGAACTCCGTAAAAAGACAGAAATTCATGAGGTTGAAGAGAGGAAGAATGGACAGATCAATACCCTGATGAAGAACCATGAGAAAGCCTTCAGTGACATCAAAAACTACTATAATGACATCACTCTTAATAACCTGGCTCTAATCAACTCCCTAAAGGTATTTTAAATGGTTTCTGACCAGGTCATTTACATGCTCTTCAGTACATGTGATTTGAACTCCATAATGCTTTCTCTTATTTGGTTACGCTACCAATTTTTTTGCCTTTTTTTGGTATGTGAGGCTTTATTTTATGTAATTTTTACTTTTGATTTATCTTTTTTAATAATATGAGGGGAAAGAGTAAAAAAAAGTCTGTTTTTTTTTTTTTTTACATTTTTGAATCTGTTTTTTAACAGCAAAAGTGGAACTAAAATAAGTTTTGTTATGTCACCTTTCCATCACTATAGTTTTATATAGGTAAAACAACATTTTAGGGTTGTGGGGTGGGGCTAAAAGTTGTGGTTTGGACTAGCTGTGTTTGTTTTTATCATTTTCTTTTTCTTATGTGCTTATTTTACATATAATGCTCCACATAACAACAATTAAAATCATCTTGGGGTCATTTTTATATAACTATTAATTTTTTTTATTGCTGATTTCCCCTGTAGCTGATATATTAGTCGCAATTACAGGGAAATACAACCACATGCATTAAAGGAGTTGTCTCACTACATTGATTCATCTTAAATCCGTCCTGTTTTCTTTGGTTTCACTTTGAATTCGGAGCATGTTTACTAGCTTCCACTAGGCTGAAAGTAAAAGCCAAGTCTGTAGCATAGCAACCAGTGCTGGCAGCCTATCAGAATAGATCAACAGGTCTGTAGCTATACGACCTGAGGAGCCTGATGCAGCCCATACAAGGGGATATCTAGGAATGGGTAGGACACTGTTAATGGCATATATGCAAAGTGACTTGTTTTTGCAAGATCTTTAACATAAAAAGCAAACCTTGTAGTGAGACAACCCCTTTAACTGCAGAGCCGATCTGGGTATGATAAGACTCAGCAGCTCCTGAAGTTACCAAGCCCAACACTTGTTATATACAACTATCGGAAAGGCAGGGATGGTGATAACCCGTCCCTGCCTTTTCCCTGGAGAGCTCAACTACAGGCTTTCCACCTAGCAGGCTTAAATTAGTGCACAGCTGCGCACTCTGCGTGCCGTTTTCAAAATGACCTTCCGAGGAAGATGTTGACCTCCCAGACTTTTAAAGTCTATGGAGGATGGCATCCAGTTAAGAAAGAAAGCCTCCTTAGTGGTAGGAGTCAGGAGATAAATTGTGTAAGCTGTGTATGTAATATTAAGCAGAAACCTGGTCACTTATCGGCATAGCGGCCTGTAAAGGATAAGCTGGTCTTATCCTGCTTGTATTCTTGCATTATGACACTATGTTCTTGGGAAACACATGGTTTGGCCCATACACGCTATTGGACTTTCTATGTGTCTGCCATGCAGTTTATGATGGCAGTAAGGATAAAAGATGTCTTTCATTTGTCCATTTCTATAACTTCTTCAAAGAAAATTGGCACATAGAGGTGGCTAAATATGAGGTGTATGGTAGTTGCTTATTCTACTAGCGTGCTTATTCCCCTGCATAGGTGGGGCTGTAGACTGAACAATCAACTTATCTTAATTTCACATTTGTAGTTATATTTGCTGCTTGGCATTTTGCATCGTAGTGAAATAGTAGGATTTCATTGTAACTTTTTTTATGTGACCTACATTACAGGAGCAGATGGAGGAGATGCGTAAAAAAGAAGACCGACTAGAGAAAGAGATGGCAGATCTCCAGTTGCAAAACCGTCGTCTAACTGAGCCTCTGCAGAAAGCTCGTGAGGAAGTGGCTGAACTCCAGAGACAGCTAGCCAATTATGAAAAGGACAAAACGTCACTTGCAGTAAGTCTCTCAACCTACCAATGCATTGCAACTGCGTGGCTGACACTTTTTTTCTCCAGTCTTGTCACAACATTCAACTTTGTAGTCCCTCAGCACCTATGTCCATATCTTCAGCAGCTTAAGATCACTGTGACCAGCTCAACAGTGTGTCAATCAGCTAACTGGTGGGCCATTGATTTTATAAAGCTGGATAACCCCTTTAAATTGTTAGTTTACCTTTAGCCAACCATAACTGCAGTTTCCTAATTCATTTAAAACATACGGAAATCTAAAACATAACTTTTAATATGCCTTTAGAAATCAACATCAATAATTGAATGCATAAAATTGTCAGAAAAGGTAAATAAGGGTGTTGCCAGACAGGTTCCCAACAAGGGCCAAGCATGCCAGTAACCAATATAAAAATACAAATGAAACTGTCTTACCAGTGATGTTTTCACAGGACGATGAAGCTGGCGAATAGCAAGAGGGAACTACCCGGTGGTGGGTACTACAATTACCTTAAGGGCCCAGTGAACCCTATACCCAGACTATGGAGCACCTGCCCTGAAAAGGGTGATCCCAGCAGGAACTTGCCCATACAATTGTATGAGAAAATATGAAAGTGTCTAAAGTACTGGCATAGCACTTTATGGCGTATGGCCACAAAAATGGTGCCCAAAGTAAGAAGCTATAGGTTACATAGCAGCTGGTCCCAATATTGCATGTGATTCTTAATATTTTTTTATAATTGCAATTGCTTACTTTGCAAACAGGCTTCTTATAAAATGAAGCCTGTAGGGCTGCAAGGAAGTTCAAGTACATTACACATCCATCAGCATAATGTATACAGCCACTTGTATTGTATCTGTGGAGCAGTAGACGTAGACTGAGGTAAATCAACCAATGGGCTACACGTTCATTTTTATTAGTGAATTGCTATTGATATGAGCGTTTCAGGTGAAGATTTATCCAAGATTATAGTACAGACACAGGCAGATTTTTATGTGAACTTTTATTGCACACCCCTTGTTATCAGTCTTAAGGTCTACCTTGCCAACTACAGTTTTAATTTCCTGTTAATACATAAATATTGAATGAGCAACCATTTACTTGGAAACTTCCATTTAGTATGTTGGGCCTGCTTTGGCCATCAGATTCACAGCAATTCTTCAGGGCATAGATTCTACTTGGTGTTTAGATTGTTCTAGAGGAATACTGGCATATGCGGACAAGACAGCTTCTCGCAGATGCAAGTACTGATATGTTGTGAACAGTCCGTTCTACCTCCGATATGTTTTAAAAGATTAAGATCTGGGGACTATAAAGACCAGGAGAGCCAATCCATGACTATATAACCATTGTGGCACATTATAGTATCCGTGGGGCTGTGACAGGACATTTCGGTGTCTTCAGCAAATAGGGAAAATGGCGACCCACATGGTAAAAATTGAAATGCCTGGCTCTGAGCTAAGGCACAGTACCTGTGGCTGCAGCCTACCCAGTTAGGAGAAATGAGAAAAACCCACATTTGTGCCATCTGCTTTTAGAGGTGTGGAAACTTTATTCTGCGGCTCAGTATGATTCGAAAGAATTTTTACTTATTTTTTTAATAGTTTACTGTGCAGTGCCTTATTTTGAGACCGGTTACTTTTTCTTTTTCTGTCTACAAACTCAATTGAGGGCTCACTTTTTGCGGACTGATGTGTGGCTTTTTATTTGGGGGAAAAGCAACCAAAACAAATGAAAGTTTTGAAGCTGGGTATTTTTTATGGTGTTCAACAGACAAAATAAGATTACATATTATTAGATTGGACTTTTAAAAACACAACAATATCAAATATGTTGAATTTTTTTTACTCTTAATTTTTTATTTGTAAACTAGGAAAAGGGTGTTTTAAACCATAATTTTTTTTAGATATATTTTTAAAACTTTTTCATTTGTAATGTTAGTCCCTTTATTTGAACATGAGGGGGCGTGATCATTTGTGCAGTATTCTGCAGTACTAATGAATTGTAGAATAATGTGAAATGACAGATTTCCTATTGCACTCCGTTTGTGGCCACAGGTCATGCACCCATTTCATACAACCTTTGGTGACCTTCCTTACAGACAGGTAGGCATCCTAGACCATTGCCTACCTGTCAGCTTGGCCCTGGGTGTTCTTCTGGTGTGGGGTAAATAGCTGCCATAAAGTCATATTTTTTGTTGGCCACAATAATTAGATAATCCCTACAGTCTAAATGTTCATCCACAAGTATCAGAGGATGCAGGCTGTGCCTAGGTCCATTTCACGATCTCCACCAGCTTGAACTGTTGACACCTGACAGGAAGGCTTGATCGATTCAAGCTGCTTGCACCAAACTCTGAGCCATTTATCAACATTCGGCAACAGACATCTGGATTTACCTGACCACGCAGTATTTTTACACTGCTCAGTGATCCATTTTTTTGCACTCTTTTGCACTCTTTCTCTCTTAGATAGCAATGGCACTCAAACTGGTTGTCTGTTGTTATAGCCTACCCATGCAGAAAAAATTACAAATTGTGTGTTTGCACATCTTAGTTGAAGCACCAACATTGTAATCAGCTGCAATTTGTTTTACTATGTACCGTGTGTTTCTCAGCACAATTCTTGACATCTTCCACTGAACTCTTCATTGACGAGTTGTTTGGATCCGCTTCCTTGATCACACTATCTTGTTACACATCTGACATCATTGAGCAAGAAATCCCCATAGGACTATTTGTTTTAAAAATTCTGGCCCTGGTTAGTTAAACACCAATTAACATGCTGCATTCAAAGTCAGTCAGATCATTTGATTTTTTTCCCCCATTCTAATGTGAATTCACACTGAAACTGATATAGAGAACACTTGCTCCCTTGAGTTTATGCTACACTCCCAGGTCTAATTTTTTTTACAGGGAAGCTCCAATCGTGAAAGGATAGGTGCCTCTAATAAAATGGCCTTTCTCGCCAATAATTTATTGGGGGACACAGCACCATGGGTATAGGCCTTGCCTTAGGAGGCGGACACTAGGCGGATCAAACGTGTTAGCCCCGCCCCGACTGCCTATATCCCTCCTGCTGACGCCAGGCTGATCAGTTTTCAGCCTAGTGTCTGTAGGAGGCAGACGCAGCTCTGCAGAGTTTTTGTTATTTTTCTTTCCTTTGCAGGAAGGTGATTGAGCACCCGGCTCTCACCTGGAGGAAGGTGATTGAGCACCCGGCTCTCACCTGGAGGAAGGTGATTGAGCACCCGGCTCTCACCTGGAGGAAGGTGATTGAGCGCCCGGCTCTCACCTGGAGGAAGGTGATTGAGCGCCCGGCTCTCACCTGGAGGAAGGTGATTGAGCGCCCGGCTCTCACCTGGAGGAAGGTGATTGAGTGCCCGCTCTCACCTGGAGGAAGGTGAATGAGCACCCGGCTCTCACCTGGAGGAAGGTGATTGAGCACCCGCTCTCACCTGGAGGAAGGTGATGAGCGCCCGGGCTCTCACCTGGGGGAAGGTGATGAGCGCCCGGCTCTCACCTGGAGGAAGGTGAAAGAGCGCCCGGCTCTCACCTTGGAGGAAAGGGGATTGGGGCGCCCCCCTCTCACCCAAA